>JAWWEO010000021.1:20477731-20494582 GCA_035582975.1 Ormyrus labotus
TGTTTCAATTTGTTGCAAATTTTAGATCGAGAGCTACCAGTTTCGACTCTGCTCGAAAAGAAACCGATAATGATGCTTTATTGTAGTTGTGACAATGAAAAATTTGATTTTTTCAAGTTTATTAAATACCATTGTATAAAAAAAACCGCTTTATAGGTTTAATCAAGAAGAATGTTTCTTTTTCGAATTACCGTACGGTCTTACTAGAAAAAGGTTATGCGCGCGTAATGAAGGCAAAGAAATATGTTAAAAAATTTTATCTCCATCATAAATACCGACAAGTAACTGTTCACCCGGCAACGTGTTTTCTTTTCAATGCACTCCCGATGAAAAAAAAAACAAAAAAAGTTCCGAGAAAATGGAATACATTACCATTGCACTTGCAGTTTTCGAAGGTGTGCCCCGAAGAGAAATAAAACGTGTTTCGCATAATAATGACCTTTAAATCTGTACTATTAAAATAAATTTTAGCCAGCCGTTCGACGGGCTTCTCCCGACGTGTCGACGCGACAAGTTACTTTAGACGTCGGCCTCGGTACTCGTTTTTTATTCGAGGAAAGAATGGCTTTTACATACGTTGTGTGTATCGAAAACGGAATTTGCATTTACGTTTTCCCCTAATAGAAATTAACTTTCTCTTTTCAGTCCGTAAATAACAAGTTGCATTGTGCTGATTGAATTTTGAATGAAACTGCAGGCATCGAGTAATTGCCTTCCACCTGTAATCGACGTTTTCGAAATTTAGAAAAGTCGAGGGTATCGTTATCGCGAAAACAATGAAAACTTTTGCAATAATAGCAAGTATAACGATTGGCCCTTCTTTGTTGCAGTTCTTGATGTCTTTACTTACGAATAATGGCGCCTTTGTAAGTGAATGGAAAAGTGCTTTTCAGAAAGCGTACTCACCTGAAACAGAAAGAAGAAAATAAAATTAATAAACCGATAAATCAGAAAAATCTAACGTTAATAATCCAATAAGTACGACGACGAAGCCGATTAAAAATAAACGAGCATTGCACATTCATTCATTTTAGAATTCCGCCCGTTTAAGCTTTTAATTAATGAACGCCCTCCACAGAAAAAAAACTCGAATAATTCCCTCCCCGACCTCTCTCTCGCCTCCCGAAAATTGCCCCGAGTGTCGCAGCGGCTCGTGTCTTTTCTCGCGGCCTCATCTCGGAGGACGCCTATACCGGTGCTCCAGATTGCAAAGCCCCGCTGCCGCTGCGCAGAAGGAAAGAGAGAGAGATCGATAGAGGCGCGTTTCGAGTCCGCAGTGTCGTATAGCGCGTTATTAGAAGGGCATTAATCATATTTGGAACGAGGCGAACTTTCCCGCTTTTTGCCCGGCGCGCGCTCCGCTGACGTAAGCAATCGCGAGAGATGCCTGTCGGGCTTTGCTTTTTTTTGAGAGAGCTGCAGCCCGTGTACAGTTCTTGCCGGGAGAGGAAAAGGTTTTAGAGGCCTAGGTGGATTCATCAATCAGGGATTGAGCTCGGACGTAGGCTTGAGTTCTCAGTCTTCGGGTTTGCTTTTTTTTATTTAATTATAGGTATTGCGATTTTTTGCGTGTACTTAGGAAAGTTAAAACTAATAAATCAGTTGAATTTTACGGCCTTTTATTTACTGGCTCTCGTCGGTAATCTTAAATTGCTTTAATTGTACAATGGTCGTACATTGTGATTTTATCTGGTTATGCAGACAATGACTTGATTGACACTGTCGATCATAAACAGTCAGATTTTGTCCATAGATACTGGAAATATGTTACTCGACTACCTACTTTTTGATAAAAGCAAAACTACCGAGTGCCAGAATCAGGTTATTGAAAAGATAGAGCTACTCGATTAGTTTGTTCGAGTGCTTAAAACAAATTTACGGTGAAAGCTACTAACTTATCCTAATCGAAAAACAGTTAAATGCAGAAGAATTCGCTGTTAAGAAGGGAAATAAAACTAAGCGGCCGCGATGAGAAAACACAGAAAGATTTTTAAATCTTGAAAACGCAAGACAAATCTTTGATATCTTAATAACTGCAGATAACTGCGGTGCAGCTACAGTTTACACTTATCCAGATTTATTCGGAGCAATGTATAACTTCATTACACTCGTGTAATAAAAAAAAAACTCTCGAAAGATAAGATAATTTATTAAAAATCTTATCGGTAAAAGTCCAATTACTCCTTTAATACTTATTCGACTGTAACGCAGAGAAAAGTAACGGCATCGAAGCCCAAGCCCAGATAAAGCCTGTATACACCTTTATTCAAAGATTCAAAGAGAGTACAGATCCGCTTTTCCAAAGCTCCTCCTTCGATTGAGCATTCCTTTGTCCCTCGAAAATACCCTCTAATCTTATCTCGATCGGCGAGCGACCACCGCCTCGTCTCTCTCCGACACTTTCGCGAATTAGCAATTCGGAAAAGCAAATCGGTGTGCGCTCCTCCGATTCCTGAATAATTAATTTACCAAGCTCTATTTACGACGTGCCCCGACTATAAGCGTTCCAGGTGAACGGTGCTTTATTTTGACAGGCCGAGACAGATGTTGCCGCCGCCGCTGCCCCCTTCCCCCGGCGGATTTCACCTCGATTTGCCGCACCGCTAAGGCCTGTATATATATATATATATATATGCTGCACTCTCGAGTTTGTTGAAAGTTTTGCGCGCGCGAGAGAGAGGTTATTAACGCAAATCGGCATGTTCCAGGAGCGTAACGCACGAATTCTTGTCCGTTACAATGAATAATGGGGGGCCGCCGCGGATTAAGTTTTGAATCGTCATTTTTTTTAAACGCCGACGACCGACAGCGGCGAATACAATCTTAATGGATTCGCGGAGTAGGCAGAGGAACATTGTGCCGTCTCATTTTGCTGCTTTCGATCTTTATTAATATTTATGCCGCGGATTGTCTTCTGTCGGTGGCACTTGAAAATTCGGATCGACGGAGAGAACTGTAACGGAATCGAACAATACGCGGAAAAAATTTTCGCTCAAAAATTATTCGTAATTTAGATTAAAAATTAGCCGAAAATCGAGTAACCGGAGGAGGTGACGACATTTGCTAATACATTAATCATCATCAACCGAAGTAAAAAGTATCCTCAAAGAAAAATTCAATACTTGCAAGGATATTTCAATATTTGCATAAATATATCTACAATAATATTTTAGTATTAAAATTTAAAGCTGTATTATTATTTAATAAATTACAATCAATTGATTAAATTAAATAATTTTTCGAAATTTTACAAGCACAAAGTGAAGTTTGTCGCCCGAGCGAAGCGAAGATTAGTCTGATTTTGGGGGTAATTTATCAGCGAAAATTCTCTCCATGCATAAGCGTTAGACGGTTTCAGCGTGAAACGGAAGTTTAGATTGAAATTCTAATTAATATTTAATATCGGAATAAAAGTTCCAGAAGCAAATACAAAAAACACCAGCATACCAAAACAGTTAGCAACGGGCCCCGAACGAGTCTATGAATAATCAATCGGGGAGCCTACTCCTTATCAAAACTCACAAACTCTCGTCCCGATATACCTTCCGCTTATCGTCGGCAATATCCTCGATATCCCCCCAGCTAATCCAACATGCAGCGTCGACGTCCGTATCCCCGCGGTTCAATAGATTCCGGGGCCGAGTTCGATCCTCTCCGGCCGCTCGGCTCGAGAGCCTCGAAGAAGAAAGACGCAAGTCGCTCGGCGGTACCGTTAATTTAATTTCAGGCGCGCGCGAGAGTCTCTCTCGCGGTTCCGCTCGAGCCGTCCCGACAATCGAAAATCCCTCTTCCGGATTCTCGCGCCGTTCCTCGCCTCCTTCTTCTTCTTCTCCTTTTTTTCCTCCGTCTCTCTCTCTCTCTCTCTCTCGTCGCTGGTCGAGGCTGCTTTTTCTGCGCGATCGGGCTCGGGTGTGTTTTCTAGGCTTTTCGGGGCCGTTTGCCGTTCGTCGGGAGGCACTTTTGCGCGGATCTGATAAGGTACGCTTCTTTTTTTTTTCGTCGAGATCGGACTCCGTCTCGCGCCGCTGACTACCGTGAAAGGAGACGCTGTTTTCGGCGCTCCGCGAATTGAAACTTGGGAGAGTTAAGCAGTGCCGAGGTGGCCAGATTTTCGGATAATGCAGTAAACGAGATTGGCGAAACAAGGAACGGAGGTTTACGTCCGATGTTGGGATTTTAGTTTTCTATTTGATCTGAAGAAATATTTTTTTACCTATGCTTTGAATCGATTTTCAATTAATTTTAAGTTTGCTTGCTTCCTAAAAAGAATCTCAACTGTATTACGTAAAATACTTCTTATAAATAATTCTCGTGTCGCAAATAGTTTTACTTTCTATTTTTATTACTTTACGCCTAAAACAATTTATGCTTCATTAATTTTTATAGAAAATAAAGCGTGTAGCAATAGCAATCAGTTTACAAACTTCCTTCTTAAACATCAAAGTCAAAACAATGTCCGCTACGCAGATTTTTTCGAGAAAAAAAAAAAATAAATAAATAAATAAATCAAGCTCAAAATAATAGTAATCATCCACACTTCACCTGCGCGATTCTTCCACGGAAGCTGGCTCGAGCCGGAAAATAAATCAAAAAATGCCCCTCAATTACGATCCGAAAACTCTTCCTTTTAACGAAAAATCATGCGAAAGAAGCAAAAAAGGAAAGCGCACGTCTCACTGCAGCCGAGCCTCCGAACACGATTCCATCTCGCGTAATCTTCCCCTCGTCTCGACTCCGAACTCCCGGGCAAAAAACATAATTCACGTTATAATTAAGAAAAAAGTCCGTCCCCCCCCCCCCCCCCATCCTTTTATAAACAAGCGAGAGACTCGAGCGAGCAGAAACAATTTTCCCGGGAAAATATATATCTCGGGCGAAAACGGCCGGTAATGCATTTCGGAAATAAATCATTCTCCTTAATACACATACGCGCTCGTCGATTCCCCCGGCGTCGTTAGCGGAGGCATAATCGTGCGTTGCACCTCGGCAGCCGCTGCCGCCGCCGCCGGTCTCCGGGTGCTGCTTTCATCTTCTCTGCGCGCCTCGGACGTCCGCCGCGCCGATGTGTATAATCCACTCGAGATATGAACATCATTCGTTAACTTTAAATAGACGCTTTTTTCGCGAGGCTGCCGCTGTATTTTTGAGCTTGATTTACGGTGGGGGGGGATAGAGGAAAACTCTGACGAGGGGATTTCGCCTTCAATCAGCGTGGAAAATTAAGATGGAAAAAGGAGCATTGAAAAAGTTGCAATTAGGGCTTTTATGTTATTTTCTTTTAAAAGATTCGTTTGTTTATTGGTTACTTTATAGCCTGATTAAAGTAGGAAAATTTAATATTAGTGTCGGAAAGTTCAGTTTTTGAGATTGTTCCCGATCGATTCGGGAAATCACGCGAGAACAAAAATCACATACACATTTTACTTTATAAATTACTTTATTATTAAATCTTTGGGTATTTGATCGTTCGAAAATTCTGCTGCAACTAACCAAAAACATTCCGAAAACAAAACTGAACTATTTTTTATATTTAACCTAACCGCAGCAACTTCATAAGGGAGTTCACTTATCTCCCATATGAACTTGACATTCGAAAACATTTTATATTCAAAATACGTTCTTAAAATGACAACTCTACACATCCACATATAAAAGGATACATCGTATCCGTAACAGAGATATTCATTTTTTTCGAAAAGACAAATAAAATTTAAAAGGAATATTAAGAAAAACTGATAGGTAGATTATATTTATTTAACTCGGAAACAAATTTTATTTACGTTTCAGAAATTGCACATGAGATGGCAAATATTAAGCATAAACCAGCAAATGGAAAAGGAGTTAATTTCGAAAACGTGCTTGGGACAACTTTAATATTCGAGTCCGTCGTGACATTTGTAAACTCCTCGGGGTATTCATTTCCAGTCGACTCGTTTTCATTCTCGTCTTCCCCAGTCAACTCGATGAAATTATAACGATCCTCGTAGCTTGTTTTTAGGTATAATATTTTACGCGGCTAAGAAATTGTCACTTTCGAAGTTTGGAACAGGATTTTATTTGCGCAACTTTTCGAAACCTGAAGGCAGAATTATGAATTCGAAAGGAAAGATAAATTTGAATTTATGATCGCAGTGTAGAATTTGATGTTTTTAATGAAGGGATGAATGGAAAATACATTTCACTGATTCACAGGTTAATCCAATATTTTGAGTCGGTACTAACAGTACACACACATACTTGTTTAAATTACTTGTGAAAACCTTCCATTAATATAGCATCGAAAGTCAATATCAAAATAAGATAAGACTTTGATTTCAGGCTCCGTTATTGTGGCGTCGAAATTTATATTTTTGGGACAGGAAGTTACTTCCGACAGAGATTAACTTTTAGGGTTCTTTAAAAAAGACGAGAACGGAAGTAGGCAATGTGTCATTCAATCCTATAACCTTGAAACCAGAACTAGAATAATTTCAAGCATTCGCAATGTTGAAAACTAGATTAAGAGAAGTAAACCGTCCAGATTTAAAGCAGCGTTCCCAGTGGGACTCGCTCAATCAAGACCAACCGCGCCGAATAAATAAAACTGCAGAGAGTATTTAGACGAAACTCGGCTTTCTCCCGTCCCAAGTCCGCTCTCCCCAAAACAATGCACTCGATCCAGCAGCAGAAAGAATAAAAAAAAGGCATAATCCGCGCATTGCTCGGGCAAAAGACATCCAGGAGCTCTCTTCCCATGAACAAAGGCGACTGCGGGAGCAATCGTCATTACGGCCGGCATTCCCTGCTTTCTTATTTGCGCGCATGTGTATATACGCGTACGCCGCGCGGCAGAAGGAAACGCGGAAGTAGGTGTTGCGCGCGCGCCTCTCCTCCAAGATTATGCGTCCGAGTAATTGCGGCCGCCGCCGCCGCCGCTGCTGCCTCGTTTCTGCCCGCTGATTATCCTCGAGAGAGAGAGAGAGAGAGAGAGAGAGAGAGAGAGAGAGAGAGAGGCAAAGGATCGCGCGTTACGCGCGCGCACACTTAATTTCACAGCCAGCGCTCCCCTCCGGCTACGGCTACTGGTCTCCTCGCCGATTCCATTCCGCTTGTTTAGACGCCCAGGTGGCTGACCTTGCCGGGAGCTCGATGCCTCGGCCGATCCGCATGGAGAGGCGGTTTTAATCGTCGGCTGATTAAAATTCGTTTTGGAGAGATAGGCGATGTGTATATTTTGGGCAGACCGCGGGGGCCGATTTAATCGTCGTCTGATTAAATTTCGTTTAGAGAGATAGTAATGTATATCTTAATTGAATTAACGGTCCGCTCTGTTCTGAGATTACGTTTGGAAAAATGGAAATTGAAGGTTTTACAATTCCACAAAGTTTGCAGGTTTATTGCACTTAAAATTGGTTACGGCGAATAATTGAAATCTATTAGTTTCGAATTTTTTCAGTGAAAGTAGATTGCAGTTAGACCGTCTAAAATTAGAAGCTTAAAAGAATAAGGAGACTAATCCATTATTATTCAACGTCTAATTATCAGAATCTAATTGTGAGACGCGATGAAAATGGACGTCGTTCCAAGCCTATCATTTAGGACAGTAGTCAATTTCTACGTTACATTAATTTTAGCCATTAAATTAACGTTCTAACGCTTTAATAATAGTTTCTATTTTTATAGAAATTAATTGCGAATTAGGAATCATGACACTTTTATCCAAGTTAACAATAAAACTTTGTTTATCGGATCGTTTCCATCGTAACGTCGCGATTGCCTCAAATTACAATTACGTTAAATGCCGGGAATGAAAGAAAAAATCGGCGAGGCGTTATTAGTACAACAATAGTGTGAAATATTTCAATAGCTTGTTGTTTAATAAACGTGAAAAATTTTCCATCATTTCTCCCTGCGAGCTGAAATAAAAGTTTATTTAAAAATACAAGCTATTTACAAGTGATTATAATATTTAATATTAATTCACACGGCAGAAACGAGCGACGTCGCTTATTTAAAGATAATATTTCCCTTGAGTAAAAAGACTTGTTATTAAAACGTCAAAGACTGATAGGCTTATTAAATATTACGAGCGTCCAATACCCAAAACGTAATCAATCCTGCATATTTTCCTAAGGAAACCCCCGGCGTTCCTCCATACTTCCCTCCTCGCCTCCCAAATAATTCGATCAGAAAAAAAGGCATCGATCCCAATATATCGAGAGAGTACTGGACGAAAGGGTTGCGCCGGATGTGGCATGAAAATCGGTCTCGCTCACCTGGCTCGTAACGACGGGAAACGTTATAATTGCGCGAGCGAGAGAGAGAGAGGACGACGCGTTGTTCGGTCATCGAGGGAGACAGAGTATCTTCTTCGCGTTTAATCGAGCGCGATGAGACAGAACCATCCACCGCCAAAGAGCGCCGCCGCCGAGCGGCTATCGGAATTTATTGTCAGCCTAGCCCCCGCTGGTTCGCAGTGTACCGTTCGGGAGCTCTTTTTACGTTGCGGGACAACGCCGGGAGAACACGGACTGGTTTTACTTTCTTGCGCCGGTAGCTTGGGACGCAGTTTTGGCTTCGTTCATGCTTTCTTTATTCTTAGCTGCTCGTCTCAATGATTCGATCCAGTTTTCTAGCGTTGAATCTTCATTTCTCTAGACGGAGTTAGAGTGCACTGAGAAAAAAATTTCATTGAATCAATGAAACCGGTAATCATATAGTGATAGTTACATATTTAATTCTTTCAACACATTTGTCATTTGATCAATTCTTTGATTCTTTAATTCAATAACATCATCTTTGACCTAATAAAATCATATTTGATTCAACTAAAAATGTATTTTAAATGATTAAATATATAAGTGCCAATATATGATTACCGATTTCATTGATTCAATGAAATTTTTTTCTCAGTGTGTATTTATGAATATTTAAAAATCTCAACATTAATAAAACGTGTAATTTTTTTAACGATATTTACATTAAGAAGAACTAACGGAAATTGGCAAAATTATTTTATCTTTCGGTTCAAGCAGGAACAAATGAAACCGAATAAGACATTTCCTGACACTTTCTAAAAATATTTGCCTCAGATATACATACCGAAGCCATATATCTCCCTTTCTTCCTGAAAGCGTTTAGTCAATATTTTATTCAACGCCGCCGCGATAAAGCCGCGAATTTCCCGCAAAATCCTTTTGTAAACGTACAGAGCGCTTTTGCAAACTGCGTTACGGACATTTTCGCGATGCGGAAAAAATGCCCATTCAAATTGCCCGGGAGAATTTCCTGATTCAAATTAGAATGTATATGATTTATTGCGACGTAGCAGTTTTTGTGTCGAAGGAAGGCAAACTCATTCCTATTTGCCCGCGGAACACATTGATTTATTCAAATTTTGCAAAAACATAGTGACACACTTTAACGCGCAAGTGCCTCGTATGTAGAGCTAGAAAGCCATCGACGGTAAAATTAATTAAATATTTTACGAGGTAGAACGAAAGTTATCAACATTGTCGTGAAAGTTGATTCTAAGAAAATTATTACTTTTCCAATTTGATATTTAAAACACTTTTATTATTGCCCGCGTGTGCATTTTATTTCTGCTATCTATAGATAAAAGGTATTAACCAGTTTTTAGTGTTACTGTTACTTGACGTGGTCTTAATACTGATCGTACTAACACAATTATTTGAAGTTTTCACCAATTTTTATCTTTACATTCAAAATCATGGATGAAAAATAACTAATTCTTGCCGAAGAAAAAAACCCCAACTCGGTAAAAATGAAAAATTCATTTTCAACTAGAAAGGACTAAAAATACCGATCCCTTCTTAGCCAATCTCACCGCCACGATCTCCCGAAAACTCGGGGCACGAAGCCTCGCCAAAATCTCCTCGTTGCGTCATCGGGGTCGGAGTATACTAATGGATATCATGCAATTTCCATTATACGCCGGCTAAGAAAACGCAGAGCGCCGTAATAATCAATCAGCGATTCCCGAGTGGAAAAAGGACGACGCTCTGGTGAGAAAATCGTTCTCTCTCTCTCTCTCGCTTCCAGAGCCGAGGGTAATTTCAATTGCGTGAAAGCCCCGGCCGAGAGAGTCTAAGAGTCTATACTCTCGTTGCCTTGTCGGGCAGGAGAGCGCCGACGATCATAAAGCAAACAAAATTATCCCGGCGTTCGGAGCAGTTTTCAAAGCCGTGGGAAAAGAGCGCCGCCGCCGGCGTGCGCGAGTGCGTTTTCGCGGTGCGTCTGTGTGTACCGATGTGATGCCCGATGACTTACGTCGGAGAGCATCGAGAGCGCGGCAGTTTTTGCGACGGTTTCGCAAAGCCGGGAAGAATGAATGGGGGGCTATTGATTCGGGGCTTACGGGCCGCTTAATTTATGAAGGCTCGTTTTAGGATGATTGGAGAGTTGATATTCTAATTAGTGCGACGGGGATTGGAATTGATGGGCTGACGAGGCATAAGATTTAAATTTTTTTTGTCCGCTGCCACGTAAATTAGAAACAGTTTTGGACGAGCTGTGGTGAAACGTTGCGAGGATTTTAAAGCTTTTCACGGTTTTACTTTGTAAGACATTGATATGATAAATGGGATTTACGTAACTATTTTAATCTGCAGGTAATAGAAGTAATCGATGATTACTTAATTCCATTTAAATTAACTTGATTTATTTGGTGCTTCGAATAATTGCTTTTCAATACCGAATTTATTTTGAAAAATTAATCTTAATATTATCGGTTGCGACCAAATAAAGAACGCGATCTTATAAAAGTCTTATAAGGTAATTTCGTCATTAATCACGTTGATTATTAATTTTTGTTCAAAAATTGCGCAAGTTTATGAAAAATTTTATTTTTAACAGAACCTATAAAGGCAAAGATGATTTGATTCATTGGTTTGCCTCTGCAAAGGCTGAATGCATTATTAAGTAAGAATTATTAGCATTAGAAATTGGAAACAATGTCTTTCAAGCACTGAAATTATATAATTCTTTACGTACGGCAGAATTAATCATCAAAAGCTCGATAATCTTTTATTTTCATTCCAGACAACATCGATCATGAACAACGGTAGCCAGTCCCTCGAAGCAATAATTTCCACAGCGCACAACCAATTCCACCCCGTTCATACGGGCTTTTCGAAAAAAAAAAAAAAGCACACCCTCCTAGTTGCGTCCTCAGCTGCGGCACGCAAGCGATGATATTATCAGGCGCTGACTCCCAGGGCCCAGGCGGTCGTCGATCCTTCGCTCAGCGGCGATATCGGTCACGTCAGTCGGTTGTGAAACCTTCCGAAGAGACGGGAGGAGGCCGCCGTGAAATCGCCTTTCCCGGCCGCCGAAACCGCCTTTTTATTCCCAATTGTCGGCAGAGTCGGTCTCTCTCTCTCTCTCTCTCTCTCCCGGAGGAGTCGCGCGCGACGCGCCCCGATTCGCTGCACTTTCCCAAAAGAGAGCAGCGCGTAGCAACAAAGAGAAGGCTAGCCGCCGATTCACCGGCTGAGAGATCTCGGATTTAACGCCGGCCGCGGGAAGGGAGGCTTTTGCTCTACGCGGAGCCGTTGGTTACATTGGATTCGCGAGGTGTGATGAGTTGCGAGTTTTGTTTCGTTCGGCTCGATACTATATAGAATGTAAAGTTGGGAATAATTTTCATTTTTTTTTCTCAACTGGCAATTAAACGAACGATTTAAGAATTTATTAGAGTTTCCTTTTACGACTTATCCGATTGAGAAACGGTGGTAGACATAAAATTTTGGTTAAATATTGAGATTAACGCAAATATCTTTATCTTCTTTATGAAAGTAAGTACGCAGACAAAATTTTCTATTTAAAATTACCGTGAAAATGACGATAATTTCGGGGCGAGGTTGTCGTATTTGAATTTTTAATTGTACGATGACATCAAATTTTATTAGTTTTCATATCAAAATTTTATCATGCTACCATGGTAAAATGTTATTCTACTACAAATTCATATGATATTTACATAAAATTTTTATCGCTGCTGGGTATAAATTTTTACCATGAAAAACGTTAAAACGATAGTCGACCTATTCTACCTAACCTTAATTCAATTTTCAGTGTAACAAAAAATATTAACATATAATTTATTGATAAAAATGGAAAATTATTAAATATAATTTATTTATTATATTTTATTATCACTAATTTGAAAATTTACTGTATTTAATTCGATTTTGAATAAATAAACACGATTTTGACATTACTAGGATTGAGTAATAATTTTTGCCGTGCTGTCACGTCAAAATTTAATCTGATTTCAAATAATTTTTTTGAGAAGGGCCCACGATTATCATGGTTTTCATGGTAATTTGGAATATAAAATTTTGTCTGTGTACGAAGCAAATGAAAAAAAAAAATTTAGAGCAATGAAAGATGTTTCGCGAAGTAAAAATATTTTCAGAATAAAAATTGATTAATTGTTTCTTTTTTGGAGAAATCCCCGGATCTAATTTTAAGAGTTTAATGGAATCACTCATCAAAACTTAGTTCGCCAAGACGCGGAGCATTTCTCTTCTTGCAAAAACAATCAAAATTTAAAAAGAAACTTACTTTACGCCGGGCATATTTTCCAAAAATACTTTCGATCGACCAGTGAATCACGCCCCCGATGCACCCAAGTAACGGAAATTTTTCACTCCTCCGGATTTAGAGCCCCGACAAAAAAAGCGAGAGAAGAAGAACGCGCCGCTAAGAAAAACCCAGAAGGAGTCGAGGAAAGTAGCCGCGAGATAAAGCGACATTGCGCAACGAGCCTACGTGTTTTCGAATCGATTGATTTTTTACTTTCGCTGGCATGAAAGGGCCCGGGTGGGAATTTCGGCTGACGTCATTGGAAAAGCGCCGCGGATCCGCGAGGGAATGACGATGAGAATCTTTAATTATCGTAATTGAAAGGTGCGTAATTGTAGATCCAGAATGAATAGTAAAAGGATCGAGGAGCGTCCGAAGCTTAAAATGTTTGAATTAAGATCGATTAGAAAGGGTCTCGAGAGAGCCGTTGTAACTTTCGTGTGTAAAGCTTTCGAGAGCGGCAGAGGCTTATCATTAAAAAATTTCACCGCGGCGACTCCTCTTAATTAACCTTTTTGCCTATTTTTCATACCGGCTAATCGCGCGCGCGGGCATTCGTGCTTCGAGCGCATCTCTCTGGTTCTTAAACAGCTGGGAGCTGCGGGAGCTCGAAATTAAAGGGAAAAAAAAAAATGCGTACGGCAAAAGTGGCCGGCCGATAAACATTTTTATAGCGAAAAAGCCGTACTTTCGCGCGGAGTGTTAAGACGGTTTAATGATTTGTAATTTGAGCTTGAATGGTAGATACTTCTGTTTTTGAAAGCGGCTAATGCCATTATTTTACCTTGAGAAAGTCATTTAATGGAATCTTGCTCTAACGTTAAATTTTGCTTCTTCTCGTTTTAAGTTAGTCGATTATGCTCTCTTTTAATTAACAGCTTTTTCGCGTATAATAATATCATAAAATATCAAAGCCTTTCATTTATCGATTCGCATAAAAAATCTGAAGATCGATCGATCTTTTCGTGAAAACAACTGTCATAATACGTAGGAAAAAAAAATTAATTTATAACGCAGTATGCAGGAGATTTGCCGGAACAACGCAAAAAATCCACAAGCAGTTTGATCGCACGTCGTTATTTTTACCGTTCACCAAGAAACTGTATCTCAGCTTGAATCTCTCTCTCTCTCTCGGCGATTTCGCTCAAAACTCAAAACACCTCGGCCCCTAATCCCCTCGATTCCCATACTAATTCCCCTGCAGCGGCTCGCTAAAAATCCAGCCGCGGCTCGGCTCGAAGCTCTCGTCGAGACGGCGGAACCGCCCGGAGAAAATTGCCGGCGAGCGAGTTTAATGAGCAACGCGCCGCGCGCAAGAGAGAGAGAGAGGATGTAATAAGGCGAGGGAGAATGAATTTTTCCGTCGCCGCTTTTAGGAGGAGGCGTTAATTCCCGGGGCGAGGCACAATGAGATTCTCATGGGGAGGATGGCATAAATTATCTCCGCGCGCGCTTTCTTGGGCTCGATGCGCCTGGCCTTGACCGGATTCGGTCATTTCCTTTTTTCTTTTCTTTTCTTTTTTTTTTCCTATTATTTTCGCGGTTATTAATGCCGAGGGATCGATTTTTGCGCCGGGAGGCTATTGTTTTATTGTGTCGCTTGATAATTGTACAAGTACGGTCGGGGGGGATAATTACGTTATGTAATGCGAGGCTGCGTTTGAATTTTTTTATGGAGGGACGCGCGCGAGTCTCCGCTTAGATAAAGCCGGATTGGTGTCAGAGAAAACAAGATGTGGATATATATTTTTCAGTCTAAACGATTATCTCTTTTTGTTCGCGGTTAATTGTGGGCCGTAAAATGCGTTACTTTGTGTGGCTTAACCCGAAGGCACGGATTATTAACGATGTTTTAAAGCGTCGAAGTGAAGCGCAAATAAAGAGAGCGAGACTTTGGGATTATAATATATGTTGAAAATGTGAACAAATCGAAATGACGCGCTTTTTCGTCGTTCATTTATAAAAATGTTTTTTCGTTCAGAAGCTCATTAAGAAATACTTGGTTTCGAGCGCAGAAATACATCAGGAATCGAACTCACCGCATAATCGCAAGCACACATTCTCAGCTCTATTCAATTTTCTCCGTCGACTCAATAAACTAAAAAAAAAGCGGCAGCTTCATTCCTCGCGCGAACTCATTAAGCCATCATCTCGCAAGAAGAAGCAAAAAAAACAACAAGCCCCGACCCAGATTCGCCGCGTGCGAGCAGAGAGCGCTTCCTCGCGCGTCTTGCGAGCACGCGGAGCTGCTCTCTTCCGACGAGAAACGGATTAAAGTAAATGCTCGCGGTTCTCTCTCTCTCTCTCTCTCTCTCTCCCCGGCCGATCTTTCATAAAGCAAAAACAGCCGCGCGCTTAACGGCTCTCCTCCACCGTCGGTGGAGCTTCCGATGCGTTACGAGACCTAATTAGGAGAGAGCCCCCTCTCGGGCAGATCTCGGGCATTGTTTGCTAATCGTCAGGGCCGGACATACTTTCTTTCGCGGCTCCTTCCGCGTTCGCAGTCGTTTAAGCCGCGGAGCGAAATATTTTCGTAAAAGCCAAGATCGCTAGAGGGAATTGGGAAGAAATTTGGAAGTGGGCTCGCGTGCGTTTTTAAGGGACTGACGAAAGTGCGAGTAATCGATGATTCTAGGAGTGATTTCATCGGGTAGTTGAGAGAGAGAGAGAGAGAGAGAGAGAGAGAGAGACCTTTGACACCCGACGATCTTTACGAGCTAATTGATCAATTTTCTTGAAATTGTCTTAAAAGGCTTAAGAAAGTAAGTGTTAGTACCGTCATTATTTTCACGGAATTTATTACAAGACTCCGCGCGCCAAGTGAAACTTGGAAATATGATCAGTAGATTATCGGTAATGTTTTCATTGAGCCTTCAATCTTAGTATGTTAATCACTCGCCTACATTGCTTCATCTCGAAACGCGCGAAAACATGCAAATTAATGGGAGAACCGTTGTAAAAAATTTCAAGGATTGGATTTCTCATTTTGTACGGAAAAACGAAATTATACGATAAGAGTCCATTTTTAGCCGAATATACATGCATGAATTTAGTTTTAATCACCAGAAATTCGAAACTTCAATGTTCTCAGTGCAGCTGCAGTGAATAATAAAATTATTTTAAAAACTATATATAGCTTAACTTTACATCGAAGAAAATCGCGCCCCCAAAAAAACCTATTAGACAGCTTAAAAGAGGCCGTCCTCCGGCCGAAACCGCGAGAGATTCCAGCTCCAGAAACTTTCATCCGATATGATCGATTAGAGGAGAGCGCGGCAAATCGCATTCTACCCGCTTGCGTTTTCCGCACTTTCAATTGTAAATCAGGCATGGGAAGATCAAACGCAGCCGATAAGCCCGACGAAATTGGCGACTCCGTCGATCGGCTTCCCAACGAGTGAAAGTCGTCTCTCCTCCGACGACTCTTCTCGTAACGTAACGCTTATCGGCCACCGCGGATCTCTCCCGCCTAAAGATCGCTGCTTTATGGCTGCATTGTTCGAATTATTCGATCAGGTGTTTATGTTAATTCCTCCTCCCTCCCTCTGTCCGAGAGGCCCCGTCGGATTTTCGTACGCGCGAAATTACGTAAATTAAGAGAGGCGGTCGTATATCGATGCGATGGACCGATATACGCTTTCCATTCGTTAATAATACGGTGTTTGGACGGTAAATAAATAATTTCGGGAAATTACGAGGGAACAAGAGAGAGAGAGAGACGGCTTTTATTACGTTATAAATAGGGATTTTAACAATTGCCCGGGATTGAATATAAATCTTCGGCGCGCGGCGAAGCGCAATAAAGCATCGGTGGCGGCGCACTGCAATTTTCCTAATTTTTACGCGCCGCTCTCGAGTTTTCTATACTCGAGGCAGACGAGAAGAGATATAAGCGAGGCTCCGTATCTTTTGGCTTCGATATCGATTCGACTAAACTTCGGCGCGAGTTGAGCCACGAGAGACCTTAAATCTTTCGCCTTCTCGAAAGTACTTCAGTAATTCGTTTCTTTCCTCCTGCTGATTATGTACCGTTCGACGAGGCAGAGAGAACTGTTTAATCCTCGTAAATCGTTAATAGTACCGCCGAAATAGATACACTGAGAAAAATGTCATAAAAAAATTTAATATATATCTAAGAAAAATTACTATATTGTATAGTAACGCTGGGACATATTCAAGTTATAACACATTTTATTATACTAATAGAAAAAATTAATATATTTGAAATAATTTTTCTAACACTCGGTTTAGAAAAATTACTAT
>JAWWEO010000021.1:20494682-20534646 GCA_035582975.1 Ormyrus labotus
GAATTTACAAACATTCAATATAATCCGGTCGCACTTATGTATTTACAAATTACACCAAAAGAAAAAAATACAAGTTCATTTTTGATAATTGCACTAGCCTGGATACCGTAAATTATAATAAAGAATTGTTTAGTTAATTGATATAAGAAGTTTATTGCTAAAGTATTCTAACTTCAACCTACGGTGTCAATAAATTTCACGCACCCCTTTGCTACTTATTAACTATATCTTACAGTCGCTTACTCTCGCAATTCAAAGAATAAATAAACAAGTGTTAATTCATCGATACTAGATGATGTGAATTGTCTTAGTCCAAAATATAATTTGCAATTTAAAATTGACTGTCTTCTTTCATGCACCGCGTATGATATAATAAAGTTTCATTGGTAAAATTTATTTATCAGCGACTGGATTTTATATACAATACGTCATTGCGGTTTATTATTATATTATCCTCTTATGCAGTGAATTATTATAAATTCTTTTCCACAAATAAACAAATTTCACTTTAATGCCCTTTCAAAAACTGAACTCTTGGAAAAAAATAAATTTCTAATTCACTTCAGCTGTATAAGTCTCGGAATTGAATGAAGTAATGTAGTTTTAAAAAAATTGATATCGAGTGATCTAGTACTTTAAAAACTTGAAAATTTCTACTTTCTTTTTTGTGCGCTTTATGGAACCCGATAACTCATTCATTATCGTAAACTCAATTAAAAGTAATTGAATGTAAATTACAAGAATTAACTTCTTGTATAAAGATTGAAAGTAAAAGTATAATCAAAATTGGATGAGATCAAGTTCCATTATTCTGGTACACTGCCAATCTTTCTTTAACGTATTTATTCGCCTTGCAAATTAATTTGAGTACGTATACAAAGTATCTAAAATACAAAATGACTTGTACTGGTATCTTTGTAATAAATTTTAATTTACAGCTGTATTTAGACAAAGAGTAATCTTTTTATTGTAGATAAATATATTTCGCGGGTTCGGACTATAGTTTTTAGTTCACCAATCAACGAATCACACTGTAAGAAAATGACCATATACACAAATAGAATTTTATTTGCTTTTGAGTTCTAATAGATAAGCAAAATATTTCTATATATATGGAAGTTTTTTAACGGTACATATTTTAAAACTTTTACATTACTATTCTGTTTTCGCCAAAATATATTGTAAAACTAGATAAGGTACAAATACAACTGGCGTTGCCTTAGCGCTAAAGCAGCTAGTCATCCCAAGATTGGTAATACGAAAAAGATTCGCAGCGTACTAAGGCGCGAGGTCAAAAGTACGTTCTTTCATCTCTAGTCGAGAAGAGACACCGTTCCGATAAAATCGAAACATGCACCCTCCTCTTTATCTCGACAAATTCCCTGTTCGAGCAGACAACGCAAACAATTAACTGGTAGGGGGAGGCGGCGGAGGTGGTTGCGCCAAAAGTGTTGGCAGACTTGTGAGGTCAATGCCAGGTGGTGCGGGCGTCGATTGCTGCGGCGGTGGAGGTACAGGAGCCGCGGGTGGCCAGCCCATTTGCTGAGGCGGTTGCTGGGGCGGACCCCAGCCCGGTGGTCCCGGTTGCGGGTAGCCCGGTGGTGGAGCAGTGCCTGGAGGAGGTGGCCGCATGACTGGTGGTACTTGAGAATTGGGAGGTTGCTGAGGCTGTTGTTGCTGCGGAGGCGGTGGACCACCTTGTTGAGGTGGCTGAGGTTGTTGCTGCCACGGCGGGATACCCATTGCTTGTGGAGGCGGGATTGGCATTTGCGACGGAGGTGGAGGTGGCATTTGACCTACAAAAAGTTAATATTGTTATTATAAAAGTTAATAGCAACAAAAGAATCCTATTAAATTTATTCATTTTTATAATCTACTGAACTAAAATATTTTTCCAGAAATTAAATAAAATATAAACAAACCTGGTGGTGGAGGCTGAGAACCTCCAGGTCCCATCCACGGCATCAAAGGCGGAATACTTGGAGGTGGCTGATTTCCAGCACCCGGAGGTGGAGGTGGTGGTTGCATGACACCAGGAGGTGGTGGCATGCTCACCGGCGGCTGTCCCCATTGCATATTGTTCATACTATTCATATTATTCATTGAATTCATTGAATTCATTTGGTTCATGGAGTTCATCGAATTCATAGAACTCATCGAGTTCATCGAGTTCATCGAATTCATCGAATTCATGGTGTTCATATTATTCATTCCATTCATGCTGTTCATATCAGACTGCGTCCAAGGAGGAGGCGCCATGCCTGGAGGTGGAGGCATCATTGGACCTGGTGGTGGGCCTGGAGGCATCATATTTGGAGGTGGATGAGCTGGAGCTGCCATCAAGGCACGTGGTTGCTGTCTTGTACTAAAGTTTATTCAATTAATTTTAGTAAATCTCTTTAAAAACTCTTACTTTCATACTTAGTATCTAGTTCAATGAATTTCTATTTTTGTTTAATTATAAAAGTAAATTTCGAACGTCGAATTTTCAGTTATTCAAACAACTTTAAATCAACATTGAACTTGTAAAAATTAAAATTAATAATTACTCACTTATCAAAAAGTCCAGGATAATTTTGTGTCGTATTGCGATTTTGATTGTTCTTAGAGCGATCGGGAGGAGGACCTTCGCCAAGCTCAGCCATGAGTGACATATATTCTTCATCGATTTTAGCTTTATCGCCAGCGGGATTAGTAGCAGCTGGACCTCCCATACCCGGTCTCTTTGATCGGCAATCTCGAGCTATGTGACCTGCACCACCACAACTAGAGCATACGATGTTGTTTGTAACGTTAGGTTTGTCAGGACACAGCCAAGATTTATGGTCACTCGCGCCACAATTTGTGCAGCGCGGACCGTCGTTTTCGCGTAACGTTCCATTGAGCAACGCAAGTTCTCGTAGTTGATTGCGGCGCAAATCGTTCTGACCTTCAGGCACTTCAACTCCTTGTCTTATAATTTCATGAATCTGTGAGTCATAATAAAATATTATTAGTTACCGTTGAAATTTTCAATAAGAATTATATTTGATTACTGGAAGGAAGCAGTACTAACCCTTTCAACAGCTTTTTTAACTGCTTCAAGATTGTTGGCAGTAATATAGGCATGCAAAGGTTCATCTTCTCCAGGAAGTGGCTGTCCATCTTTTCGCCCTACTTTTCCTTCTTTTACACTACCTTTACCTCTAATTATAATTTTTGCACCTGTTTCTTTTTCCATAGCTTTAAAAGAAAAGAACATTGTAAATAAATAATCAATAAACGTGAACGCTAGAAAATTCTATTGTTTTTGGACTTACATTTTAAAGTGTTTCCACGTGGCCCAATTAATAATCCAACGAAATTAATATCAGGATGCTCTTCTTGAGGGATCATAACTTTGTCATGAACTCTAATAATTGGAGGCCTATTTAAAAATTAAAACATTTTTGTCAGAAAAAATGTGAATTTTAATTTATAGGTAAATAATTTAAAAAAGAAATTCATACTTGTAATCTGGAGGTGGTTTGAATTCAGGGTTGATTTTTAAAATCTTTTGAATGAGATTATGTCGTTCTTCTTCCAATTTTCGTCTCGTACGATATTCTCGAGTATTCAGGCGTTTGCCATCACTACTGTAGATCGGTTCCGGTGATGGAGATCTGAAATTAAAAAAAAAAAAATAGTGTTCTAAACATTGTTGTAATAGAGTTTTAACTTGTGTACAAGCAACCTGACTAATTTTTTAATACAAAAAGAATCTTTTATAATTTTAGCTTTGTCATAATTTTGTATTCTATTTGTAATTTCCAATGTAAGAGTAAAGGAATAAATAATTAAATAAAATATCTAATAAAGTAATTCTTTCTTTAACTAGAAAAATTATTTAATGATTCCGATCATGTCAATTTTGAATATTAAAGTATAATTTTTTCCATGATTGTCCTTAAACAAAAAGTAATCCTAAATCTGCTAGCGTAAAAAAGCTTAGCAGATACTGTGTTGTTTATTATTAGTTGATAAACCAGTGAAGTCTGCAATGTTTGTGCAGAATTGTTGCTCAGCTGCTAAGGTGCTAAGAAAGTAAGTCCTGTGATTATTAAGAAAAATTAAGTCTTTTAATTAGTGTCAGCTGATTTCTCGTATTTGTGCAATACAATGCTAAACTAAACAAATAATAATTATTATAACCTATTGGAACAATAAAATTTTTTTATTAATTGTAATTGATTATTTATTAATCATAGTTGAACCTGAAAGTAACATTAGCTTTTGCTTATGTAACTGAAGATTTTTGTTAAAAATTAGTTATTTTCCTGCAATATTGACGCGATAAAATTTTCTGTTAGACAAGTCTACCTAAGATTATTCTTTAGAATAGATTTATTGAAAAGTAGCTGAAAAAAGCAATTTTTTGTTCATTTTTTAAAGTTCAAAATTCAATTAAATTAAGAAAATAAAAAAAACCTATTTTACTACTGCGTTTTTGTTTGTTTCATAAAGATCCTCAAAAAACTATATAGAATCTAAAAAGTCAAGCAAACCAAACACTGCCAACAAATTAATAACATTTAATTTATCATATTACGTAATATTTTATATAATCCTTTAAAAAATTTAAAATATTTTGCAAGCTTGTTAGAAATAAACTTCATTTGAATTTAGTTTTCACAACTTTTAAAAAATATTCTAATAAAGCCTGATTGATACAAATCTATTTTTAATAATATGTATGATGAGAACTTCTTAGTAAATTATTCATATAAACAAAACAATTAAACGACTAATAATCATCCAAAAGTTTATTAAAACAATTAAATTAAAAGCTAAATATTTGTATAAACCATAGCTTTGCAAATACTAAAAAGCTATGAAAACAAAAAAATTTATAAAATGCTCTGTTGCTTCCAAAACCTATTAAAATAAACTTAGTATTGGCAAGGCTTGTAAAATTGAGAATTAATAAGATAGATTAGATCAAACCAATATTATCATTATTTTGTCTTCTTTGGTGAGATGAGGCTTCACCATATAATCTAGTCCTGGCTGATAATAAATTGTTTGTGCTTTCCACAGTAAGTTGGAATTTGGCTTGGTAAGATAACTTTCAAGAGTTTTGGAGCTGTGGGTTGCTGATTTGGTCAGTAGATAGGTAGATTTTGCAGTATAGCTAATGTGTAGTTAAGTATTGTTCAAACCTTTCTTCTGGATTTACTGGAATTCCAAGATCTCCTGTACGTAGTTTCCTGCTGATTTCCTCAATTTGTAGTTGATCTATAAACCAACGGGTTAGAAAGGGGCAGAAACCCCAACAATTAGACATATTTTCAATTAAACTATTAGACAACAAAGTACATGTTTATTCTATACATAAGAAATAAATTTTTAAATAAATGTATAAAGATTAATAGGCTTATATTAATAATCATGTTTAGTCAATAAATTTGGAAATCTTTCTTTTGCACTGTCTTATCTTACCTACCTTAAGTATATTATTTTAGCAATTTCAAAATTTAAAAACATACTTACATTTTAATAGTCATCTGTGCTTTTCAAAATAAGTTTTTTTTTTCAATTTTGTGCAAAATTTTAAAAGATTTAAAATTAATATTGTCTAAAGCAAACTTAAATTAATTTAACTATTTAAAAAAAACAAAAAAAAACTTACACAAATATGCTTTCTCCTGCTCTGGGGTAAGGTTGGTTGGTAGAACGGTTGGCATACCAGGAATAAAGGTCTTGTCATGTTCACTTCCTCCCCATCTGGACTTCCTTCTCTTACGACGTTCCTCTCTGGATTCCCGTTCTTTATCTAATATATACAAAATTTTTATATAAAATAAATTAAACAAGCAATTAAAGAAAAATTGTTGAATCTCTCATGTTTCTTATGTTTATTTTAAAACTACAATTAACGTATTGTCATAAAAAAGACAAAAAAAATTATATTGAACTTTTTAATTCTATGGATTTTTTAATAAAAAAAATTAACTTAAAACATTTATTAACTTAAAAACTGCTACCAAGGTATTATTGATTAAAATTAAATTTCCCTCTTAAACAGTCAAAAAACTAGCATCTTTTTAATCCACGTTATAATTTTTTTTTTTATTAATTGGATTTGGTCTTTTGAAAATATCTAAAACCATGACCAATGCTGACGCTATAATCTAAAAATCGAGTCTCAAGTCATTACATGGTCAAGCATATCTAAATCGCTACCTAATCACATCAATCAAGTCTTCTCAAAGTCATATAGTACACTGCACTACTAATTTCTCTCCCAGCAATCAATAAGCCTTAACAAGTGGGACAAGCAGGTTTCTTCTTACAAGCCTCCATCAACCACTATATAAATCTTAATGAAAAAGCAAAAATAAAATAATAATCACCTTCTGCCTCGCGCTTTTTGGAGGAGCTGCTTATGCTGGTACCGTTGGCGATAGCTGCGGAAACGGCAGCGGCGGCAGCTGCAGCTGCCGCGGCTGCGCTGGAAGTGACCGAGCCCTGAGCATTCTGCAAGTAGCTCGGATTCAGGAGCGACGAGAAATTGCGCGACTGGTTCATTGGATCGAGGCTTTTACGCCTTATGGACAACGAGGACCACTGGAAGTGTGCAAAGACAAGGACGAAGGGACGCGCTCTCTACTATTAATTGCACGGTCGTCCTAGACGAATGTGAAACTGTGAGTGAACTTGCCCGATGAACAGAATGAGCTCATGCAGGCAGCAGGCTGATCAACTGACGAACGCGTCGCTTTCACAAGATGGCCGACGCCTTTCCGAGCCCAAGCAACGCGCGCAGTGGCGCCGTTTTTAATAATTATTAATTAATACTGATGCTAAAGAATTGGAGTGAATGGGGCTTGGGCAAAATATGCTAGGTTTTTATTAAATAAAATTCGGTAATAAATACTTCAAAATTGTTTCTTTATTAAACTTTTTACAAATTCGAAAATTTTTTAATAGATATACATTGTTCTTATATGGCCAATAAAAAGTCTTTACTTTGTTTACAATAAAATTTAAAGAATAAATTGACACTGATTCATATAATATACATTAAAAAATATAATTTTAAACATTTTTCACAAAGATTAAAATTTGAGTTTAGTTACATTAAAAAAGATTTTTAACAATAGCATTCATTCTATAAAAAAATATACAAAACCTTATGTATTACAATGCTAATGAAAAACTTCAATCTCAAATGGCAAATATCTTCTAGTATAAGAAAATATTCTATTAAAAAAGATCACAAATTTTTGATACACTAATACTGTATAGTATTTAATGTACAATAAACACTTTTATAAAATTTATAATCTTAAAATAGATGTACCACCTACAAACTTGATATACAATATTTAAAAAATTTTTAAATCATTAATTGCTTTACATCGATATGATTTAACTAACTTATTAATAAATTTTTTACACGAAATGTTTATATGTATTTATCATTATAATGTATCATATTGAAATTAAATTTAAATTCAATACAATTTTTTGGTCCATTTTTATCGCAATACAACTACATAACATTAATAACAAGCATTTTTCTCAAATTCTTAATAATTTTAACAATTCAAGTATATGTAACTTCTTTAGAAATTTTGTAAGGTAACTACTGAATAAATTTGATTTTTTTTATCACTTTCCAACGATAATTCAATCGTTTCTTTTTTAATTAATAATAAAAATTAAAAGTTAGATTTCTTCTGCAATCGAATTACACATAAAAATATGTAAAAGTTGCAAAAGGTAACTGGAAGCACTTTTTTTTTTAAATTCTTGTAATTTAATTAAATATTAGTTACCTACAAAGTAGGTGTAAATCAACTTAATTCGTCCGTACATTGTTTTCGTTCTTCCTCTACTCTCTGTCTTGTACGGTTGAAAGCCTCAGTTTTTAGAAAGTCAACGGTTTTATAAACAGTAGTAGCTAACGGAGATGAAGGAGGAGGTAAAGTTGAATTGTTCACATTTTCATTTGTTTCTAAATCTAAATCTAGATATTGTAGTACCAATAAACGGCGGTTTGATGCCGGTATGAAAGTATCATTATCTTGGTAGAAATATATCTGTAAAAGTAAATTAAATTTCAAATTGAATTTATTAAGCAAAATCATAGGGTCTACGAATATTCTTGAAATAAGCATCTTAATCACCTCTTCCTTTTCTTCAAATGCATTGTTGTCATCATCCGATAATGATGGATGGCGACCTTTCTGCATTTTTGACATCAAAATAGGACTAGGAATTGATTTCACTTTCCCTTTTCCGGGAGGTGAAGCAAGTTGTAATAAATCTGAAGAAATTTGTTACATTTAAAAAAAAATTATAATTTATTAATATGATTTATCTGTAAAAGGATGTCATAGCTTTAAGTGGGGCAAAAAATAAAATTAATTAATTATTTGAATATTTTGTCATGTTTAAGTTTAAAAATTTTTTTCACTATGACATCATAATTTACATACATTTATATTAATCTATCGGCATAAGTAATGATTATATACATTTAAATACAATTCTTATTAAATTGAAATCACAATAACTTTTAATTAACTAATGAAAATCTTTTAAAATTATATTTAAAAACAGAAACAAAATTTATATAATCATTCACAGCCTTACATATCTTTTACCTTCAACAGGCGGTTTAGATATAGGTTTTAATTTTCTGTTTATACTTGGAGGTTCTACATGACTCTTATCTGCAATATTTGCATCCTTACGCATCACAATCGGAGATACTTCACTACTTATGTTTGAATCACTAGTTTTTCTTCCCGGTTTTAGTTGCCTGTAAACTAACGGCGGTGGCGGTGGCACAACGATAATAGGTACTGAATTAGCATTATCCTTATCTTTGCTCAGTGGGCTCGGAAGATTCGAATACGTAGCATTTGACGCATTCTCTGATTTTACGTCATTATTATCAAAATCGTAAGAAAATACTTGACTATCAGCATTTGATGAAATGACGCTAAAATTTTGCTGCTTTTGTGGTATATTGACTGCATTAACTTCTGTTCTCTTTGGAAGTCCTCCTGATGAAAAATTTAATATTAGAAACATTGAAAATAAACATTTAATACTTTAAAAAACATAAAAAAAATGTTTACCAAAATTATTCAATTCACTAACTGCACTGGAATGAACAGGTGTTGGTGGTGTAGTCGGTTTTGAACTTTCAGTGGCACCATCTAAATTTAAATAATTGTGACCAGGACTTTCAGCAGCCATATGCACTGGTTTTGGAGGTCTTGGAGGAATTGGAATTTCATCTGCAGTTGGAGGTTTATCTGAATCAACAATTTGAAGTTTTCCAAATCTCTTTTTTACACTCCAAGAACCAATTCCAGCTTTGCAGGGTTTAAAGCATGGTTTTACATCCCCTGATGAAAAAAAAAAAAGTTATTTGTAAGTAAATTTTGTCAAAAGTAATGGCAATAATTATTATTTAAAATTAAATCAGTTCTATTAAAAATATACCTGCAGAAGGAAAAGTATCCCAATTAACATTTGGTAATGAAGGGATACACTCATCATCTGTAATTACACTTTCAGCATCAGTTGTTGGAGAACGTGGAGGAGAAGGCATTAGTCTTTTTGTGACATCATAATTATCAATGGCACGTGCCACTACTGAATTAAGAGAGTTGGTGTCAGTAAGACGCGGTCCAGAAATACATTCACTTATAGGAATATAAGGACCAAACATTATACTGGTAGTTGGTGATGTTGGCGGCGATTCTTGGGATTCAAACGGAAACACTAAAAATTCAAATATATAAATCAATAATTGAAATAATAGAGGTTAAACTTAAAAAAAATCAAAGATTTAAGTTAACAGTTAATACTTTGACATGGTTGCTCCTCATCTTGCATATAAGCTTTTAATCCACAGACTTGGCAAATAGCATCCACCCATTTGTTCATGTCAGATTCATTTTCTGCTACAAGATAGTAGATTCTTTTTGGAGTTTTCACATTGAACATGTACTGATACTTCTCCTTCCGATTTTCAAAACTTAGGCCAGCATCAACCTGTTCACATTGATCAAGATCAATTCTGCCTTTGAGCTTTCTGCATCTTCTGTCAGTGTAATATTCTAAAAAATATTGGCCAGGCAGTTCTCCACTATGCCTGAGTGTGAACCATCTTTGTCTCCATCTCTAGACATACAAAAAAAAATTTACAATAAATTTAAAAGTATTTTTTACAAAAATCTACTATTAAACAAGAAAATTTTTCATAAAAAGTTGTATAAATAAATACAATGACTAACTTCTAAAAAAAGAATTTGCTATCAGAATAGATTACAATCAATGCTGCAGTCTCCTCAAAAAAATTGTTAACTATTATAAGAGTGTGTCAGAAATTGACATCGCCTTTTTTTCGTTTTTTTCATTCTAAAATTTTCGTAAAACATTTTGGGACAAATATAAAGCAATGTTTAAAAAAAATTTTAAAATAAGATCATAAATTTAGAAAACGGTATGACGTTAACTATGTTTCAAATAATATAAATACTTTATTTAGATATTTTTAAAGTAAACAAGAACTCTGCGTTTAACCTCCTACACCACTTCCCTTAATTCTCAACCGCAAAGTCGCGGTTACAGCGAACTCCTCTAACAAGCGTGAATCACACGCGTGCTTGACAACACAGACGCCCACACATGAATACTCACCGCTTTCCAGAGCTTTGTCGGAGGCGACTTGATGAGCCATCCCTCGTGGACGACCTCTTGGTTTCTAAGCACGTCCATCATCCTGTCATTCCGCTCTTCATGATCCCGTCCGACGCCGACGCCGTCGTCTTTCTTTCTAGCCGAGCTGCCGCTGCGGAGTGCGGCGTGTCAGCTGAGGCTATCGAACCTACCCTCTCCTGCTCCCCTCTCACTCTGTCGCCGTCTTTTATTTTTAGGCGTCTGCACTGTCTGCACTCTGCAGGCGTGCGTGCCCGAGGGATACTGCGAGCCTTCTTTTTGGAGGAGGGACCAACGACTTTTTATCAGGATGGATGAGCGGATCGTTGGCTTTTCAATTGTACAACCGATTCGAGAAGAAACGTGACTTTTTTTTTAGAGAGTGAGCTCATAGCACGTAAAATGCTCGCTTGAGATGAGATATGAGAGTTCATTAGATTCGCCACCGCTGTGTTGAGGGATTTTTAATTCAGCTGATGAAGCTGCTTGATTAGTGTTTGTTAAACTATTGTCTTATTAGTCAAAGATAATATTTTTCAGTTGCAAAGCATGTTTGTAGAGTTTGCTTAAAATTATTTTGAAGCTGAATTTTTTAAACTTTTTTTATGAATTATAAACTTTAAGTAATTTAAAAAATAATAATGTATTATTTTAATTATACGAATAATATTATGCATTAAAATTAAATTTCTTAGTAGTGCTTCAATTAAATTTACTACGAAATTAGTCATTATGTTACGTATATATATATATATATATGCAAAGATGCATTGTGACTCATTATTATACTCGTTTTTCTTGTTTTGTGCACAATTTTCGAGAATTTCATTCTGTTAATTATTTTTCTCGTTAAACAAAAATAATCACAATTTCAGAAGTATTTAAGAAACAATTTTGTTAAATAAGAAAATACTAAATAAAATCTATCTTCAATAAAAAATAATTTAATTTTAATCTTTCGAATTCAATAATTATTTTAGTGCTGATTAAATTAATTCAATTTTTCGAAAAGCTTTAATTTTAATTGATTTGAATGTAAAATTTACGAAAATTGTTTCGACGTGTAATGTAACTTAATCAATAAATACAGTAATAAAAAAAGTCAAAAGCCGAAAATAATCGAACATTTACACTGAAAAAGAAAGGTTTAACAGCTGCTGGGCGAGTTTCTCATTTTTTCTCCTCTCACCAAGCCAAACACTGCATGCCTCCGTCACTCAGCTATAGTCAGCTCTTTAAAGAAAGGATCGGTGCTCTTGCGCACTCGAGACAAAGTAGTGTGCCCTCTGCGTTCTTGCTCTCGCGCGCTGAAAAATCATACGTGCACATATACATAATCCACCTGGTCCGCATAACCTTATATAGCGAGTACTACGTTTTCACACATAGGAGCGTGGAGAACCTTTGCCTCTCTCGAATGACACTGAAAATTGAAAGCGAAGCGGTCCGGTATTGACTGCTCTATAAGGAAAATATACGGCTGCTCGCAGGCATGCCGCACTCGCAGCTTATTTAAAAACACACCAAACTTCTTCCATTTGTTTTTTAACACATATTTGTAAACCAGTCACTGCCTCGCCATGGTTCGTGTGATCACCCAGGAGACCTACGACGAGGTCGTCCGAGAGAACATGGAAGAGTTCTCCATGTCCCCCGAAGAAGCCATCAAGGATGCCATCGATCAGTTCAACGCGCAAGTGAGTCACGAGTGCTTGAAGGATGTTCTGCGAAATTTTTCAATATTTTTTATGAAATTTGAATTTAAATAATTTTTTTGTGTTTTTTAGGGGGTGGATTTATCGAATATTATCAAAGATTTGTCCTTGAATAATACTACTGATGATATTCTTAATTGTATAAAGAAGCTATCTGAATGCGCAAAAAGTACAGAGCACGAACATGCAACTCCTTTACTTAATAAGTTAAAGTCAGAGTTGGAGAAGGATATTGCTCGAAGAGTGTTTGCAGGAAAAAATGGAGCTTACTCTACCCTACTTGAAGTAATAAATAGCTGCAAAGAAGAGCCACTTTTAATGCGTACAGCTCTTAAGACTTTAACTATTTTAATGACTGGAAATCCAGATTTATTGGATGAAGATGGAGTTAAACTTCAAAAGAGGTGTTTATTCTAATAATATTGCTTTTCTTTTGATCCATAAAGTTTTGTTAGTCTAATCCTCAAATAATATTTATGTTTAGTCTATTGGATAGCAATCACAGTGATCCACAAACTTTGCAATTGATACTTAAGTGGATAAGAGAGTGTTGCATAAAGCATGAATTGAATCGACAAAAGATATTTAATGCAGGAATCTTGGACAATTTAAAGTCAATACTGAGTGAGAAGGATGCCAGTGTATCAGTTGTAAAAGAAGTTTGTGTTGTATTGAGAGCTTTGACTTTGGATGATGATGTAAGACACGAATACGGAAAAGCTCACGAACATGCTGCCACTATTGCTCGCCAAACACTATACACACTTACAGGATTATTGTCAAGTAAAATAATAATTTATAAGCTTCGTGGATAAATTTAAATATCTTTTCTAATTATAAATTTATCTTGTGTTTTTCCAGCTTATAAGACTGATAAAGTAATTGTAGGAGAAATAATGTTAACAGCAGCATCATTAATTGTTAGAAACGAATTTTGCCAAGAATTTGAGGATGCTGGAGGTTTACAATTTATTTTAGATGTATTTACAAATTATCCTGAAGTAGAAAAAATAAACTGGCAAGCATTAAAGTTAATAAAAAATTTAGCTGGTAATGATGATGTGAAAGCACACATCATAACTTCTGGAATAGCTCCATTAATAATTTATGCTATAAGCAGATTAAAGGTAAATATTGATAAAAATTGTATACTTAATACAAATTTGCATTTTTGAAAATAATTAAAGGCAACATTTGAATAATACTCTGTAATTCTATACAAAGAAATTCAATTTATTTACAAGTTTCTGAACAAAAGACTAAAAAAAATCTACAAATGAAAAATAATATTATATAGAACTACAAATCAACTAAAAATTAAACAAATGGTTGACAATGAAATCTTCTTACGTATATATGATTTACTTTAATTTTTCTTAGTACATTACTATTTTATTTACAGAGTTCAGAAGCTGTAGTCACTGCCGGACTTTCTTGTATATCAGCGTTGTCGTTAAAAAGTCCTTCAAATGCTGGCGTTTTTTATGATTGCGGAGCAGTGCCTATTATTATCGACGCAATCAAAGCTTATCCCAATAGTACCAATGTGGTTCAACAAGCATCATGGGCAGTTAGAAATATGTCAGTCCGGAATGAACAAGAATCCAGAGAGTTCATTGCTTACGGCATTGAAGATTTGTTCAACAATGCTTTAAAAGTTCATGGAGCAGATTTGGAGAACGACATTAAAGCGGCTTTAAGGGACTTAGGCTTGAAAGTAAATTTGAAAGAACAATGGACAGGAAAAGGCCGCGCATTAACACATGATTGAAGTTATTTGCTTTTAAGAATTCAACTGTTTAAGAATTAAATTAACACTGTTAATTTTAAAAACTATTATTTTAATTCGTTGAAAACGCAGAATATTGATATTTTACTTAGTTAAATTATTTACTGCCTGATTTTACAGTTTATAATTTTTTATAAATATAGAATTAAACGAACACATTTTTAATATTTTCGCTTTTTCAGTTTTCTTCTTGTATTTTTCCTTAGTGTATAAGTTGAATATAACATAACTAAAAACACTTTTAGGCAATTAATGACAAAACGTGTAAAAATACCTTATTTCGTAAAAAGTCGATACACAATGATGATAGCAACAATGTAATTGAAGTTACTTCAAGTTGATCTTTGCGCGGAAGGAACTTAACGATAAAAGCTTTTTCGATGGAGCTATACGTATATAAAAAATGTTTTTCGTTATTATTAACTTTATTAGTGTATGGCTACTAATCCAGATTCCAAAAGCTTCTGAAGTTTTGCTGCTATGTCTGGATTCTTTAGATGGCTGCAATAAAAGTAGTAACAAAAGAAATTAATTCAATAATTTGAAATAACAAAAAAATTGAGCTTAAAGTACTTAAAATAATGGTAAGAAAAATCGAAAACATTAAAAAAAAAAAATTTAGTAGACTAGAGGGAATTAAAATTTTTTAATAAATTTTTAAGATTATAAAAGTATTATAATTAATTAAAAAAATATTAACGTTTGCAAATATTTGTTACAAAAATCTAAATTCAGTTTTTATCAAATTAAAAGCTTTTTAAATTATTTTTGGAGATACTAAAAAATTAATATACTTACTCTTGTAAGGCTTTAGGATCATTCTGCATTTGTTCCAAGATGAGTCTCATGGCTGGATCTCTAAGAATGCTCTGTACCTCTGGATCTGCCATGGCTCGTTTTCTGACTTCCTCAGGATTGGAACTCACAGCAATTGAACACGAACGGTATCCCTCAAGGGCTTCGGCATTGGTCGGATCTAAATCTAACGCTTTTTGGTAAGCCGACAATGCCTTGCCCTGCTGTTGCATACCTTGCAGGATTTTTCCTTTTCTGATCCATCCTTTGATGAACTTTGGGTCTATTTCTACGCATTTTTCACAATCTTTTAAACCTAAATCAAATGCAGCTAATTTCGTGTAACACGCCGCTCTGTTACTATAATATTTCGGCTCATCAGGATTTCTCAGAATGGCTTCTGAATAATGTTTCACAGCTGCAGCATAATCACCCTCTTTGAACTTTTCATTTCCCAATTCTTTTTCTTCTTCAGCTTTGACAGGATCGATATATGCTTTCCTTTCTTCTTCCTTGATTTTCTTCTCGATTTCCGACAACAATGTTTTGATTTCTGGTGTTCGATGCTCAGACATCGATTTTTCGTAATACACCTTCGCCTGTTTCCAGTTGTTCATTTTCTTGTACGAATGACCGATTCTCGTGAAAGCTTTGGCTATCAATTTAAAGTCTGCCCTGTTTTCTCGTCCGATGTCAATAGCCTTTTCGCATTGTTCTATACATTTTTGGTATTCTTTCTGTTCGAAATAAACTGCAGCTATGTTTAGATGGTATGTTATTTCTATTGGATCTAGTTCAACTGCTTTATTATAATGTTTCAGTGCTTCTTCAAAGTTCTTTTTTTTATAAGCTGTGTTTCCTAAATTTTTTTCTTCTAAAGCTTTTTTCTTTTCTGGAGAAAGATTTACTTCTTCTTTTGGTTCTGGCTTTGGCTCTTCGGCCTTTTTCTGTGGTTTCTCTTCATACTTAGGTGGATCAACGTCCATCATTTCATCTCCATTATTATTCATATTCATTCCTAAGAGTACAGTGAGAGTTGTAAGTACTCTTGGATCTTGAATGTTAGCGCCTAAAAAGTAAAATATACAATAAAGATTTTTTTCATATATAATTATATATATATATAATTATATGCATATATATATATATAATTCTCAATGGGACTTGAAAAACGGAATTTCTTTCAAATAATTACCTAGTGATTTAGGGTTGTTTTGCAGGTCATGCAAAATCTTTAAATACTCAGGATCATTTAAAAAGTCTTTTGTTCTAGGGTCATTCCTTAATTTAAACATTACATCTGGACGACTGAAAGGATTTGGAAATCCTGTTGTACCCTTTTGTGCTTTGACTTCTGCTAAACTTGCCTTAAGCTGTTCATTGTTGGGATCAAGTTGAAGACCCTTTTCATAAGCTGCAATAGATTCATCTATTCTTCCTAAATATGCCAAAGCACTACCTTTCCTTGAATATCCCTTTCCCCAATCGGGCTTTATCGAAACTGTTTTTTCAGCATCATCAAGAGCTTGTTGATACTTGCCAGCTTTTGCATAAGCTGCTGATCGATTGCTATACAATACATGATTCTTGCCATCTAATTTAATAGCATCTGTATAACACTTAATTGCCTCGTCAAATTTGTTTTCTGCTAAGGCCTTATTTCCTTGGTCCTTTAGAGCGGATACCTTTAGATCAAAAATAATGTTATGATTCATTAAAAAGGATTAAAGTAAAAAAATTGCAATTAAAATTAGATGTATTTTTGGATAAAAAAAAGTAATTGTTAACCTTTTTAAAGTTTACATAAACAAAATCTTTTAATAAAGTAAGTTGTATAAGCTAATTAGACAATTTATTAGTATTAAAGTATATCTTGGCTTATATTAAAGCTGTAAATATAATTTAGCGAATTTAAAGCGAATACTTTAATTTACGAGATAAATAAATAAAATTTTGACAAAAATTAACACTGCACCACTAAACAAATTTAAAGTAAAATTAAATTTAAATGTCTACATGAAGTTCATTTCAAAATACTCAAATTAAACAATGCTAAAGAGAGCATATTATCATGTGACTTTGCATTTCTCAAGCGTGATGTATTAAACATTTAACAAAGAAAACCTATCAAATTTTGTTAAAATAATTATTCACTCGGGAAAGAACGAATACAAATTTTAAAATAATCCTTAGTAAAACTAGGCACCACATCTCCTTCTTACAGCTAAAAATTCCTTTAGAATTAAACTTTTTTCTAAAACCACTGCGTGCAGGAAGCATCGACTAGTAAAAAAACAACGTGTTCCATCAGCGCAAGAATGTAAATAGGTACTTTAAACGTTAAAATTTCCTTACCTGATCCATAACTCAACACGAGGTTCTAATCTCTTGTTAACAGAAGGAAAGAAAAAAACTGAAAGAGTCGTTTAAAAACAACGTGAGTGAACGAGTTAGCTCGAGTTGCTTCGGGAACAATCTGAAAGTCTTGTCCTCACTTATTCGTTGTTTTCTCTCGGCTAATGCGTGCGTAAGACTGCGCGGTCGTATCACCACACCGGCGAACAGCGGCGGTTCTCCGTGATTTTTTGGAAAGCTCGAGAAGCCCCAAGAATTAGCAGTGCTTCGAGATGCGTGTCCCAACCTCCAAAACCACGAGCGAAATTATGGGTTTATTCGGACTGAAGTTGCGTCTGCTTCCCTTTCTTTCTTGAAAGCGCGTATTTAATTCACGGCTGACACCGGTTCACGATGACGTCACGCGATTTCGAACGTTCGAGAATTCTTGGACTTGCGAGAACGTTCCATAGTATCTATTGCAAAAATAAACAGCAAAGTAGGAGGATGCACTTTATTTTTCTCCCTTAAGTAATTGGTTTATCTCCGGCTTTCAATGAGGATAATTTTATTGATTTAGTCTTGGTTTTCTTGAATTTAATGATTTTCAGCTTCGTTTAAACGCAAGATTTTTCTTATTGTTATTGTATAAAGCTTTTTATAGTTAAAAGTTTAAAAATTTGTTTAATTACTTAAATTATGAAATTACAAAGCCTGAGTTTTTTTATATATGTTAAGGGTAATTTAAGAATTTGTTATAAACGACTTATCTACTAGTTTTCAAATTAAACTGTGATACCGGCACTTCTTTTGCGCAAGCGCAACAACTCGCCAAACCGTGTTTCACTTCACAGTTCATAGTGCAGAAATGTAGTCAGACAGTAGCACGTATGATTTCATTTGTAAGATTCCTTCAACTGACATGAAAAATAAACTTTAAAAGGTGAAAGATTAAGTATAAAAATCTTTTAATAAGTTTTATTGATGAGTCAAAGAAAAGTTAAAAAATTAAATCTAAGAATGCTTTTTTATTAACTTTATTATTTATTTTATTGTGATATAGATTCGAGTTTCAAGCTTAAACTTATATATTGTTTTATAAATATTCTTTAATTAATAACGAAAGATTTATGTACTAATTGAAACATTAAACATAATGATTAACAATAAAACCTTTTTTAGGTACAATTTTTATTTCAGTGATGGTCTTACCATTGATAAGTGTGTTTGTTTTTCCAGTAGCAATTCTAGCTTTAATAAGAGGAATTTATTCAATAATCTTTGAAAACGGTAAAAAACCAAAAAAATCTGTACGAATAAAATCAACAAAAACTTTGATAGTGCTTGGATCTGGTGGACATACAACAGAAATTTTACGTATTGTTCAACATTTAGATAAAAAGAAATATTCTCCTAGAGTTTATGTTCAAGCTCAGACAGATGATATCAGTGCTAAAAAGGTAGAACAAACAGAGACAGATATTAAAAGTTATAAAATAATCCAGATTTCAAGAAGTCGAGAAGTTCAGCAGTCTTATTTAACATCAGTTTTTACAACGATTCGTGCTATTTTTCAATCATTTCCAGTAGTATTGAGAGAAAAACCAGATTTATTATTGTGCAATGGACCAGGAACATGCATTCCTCTATGCTTAGTTACTTTCTTTTTTAATTCTGTATTTCTTTTAAATACTAAAATTATTTTTGTAGAAAGCTTTTGTAGAGTTAAAAGTTTTTCTTTATCTGGGAAGATTCTATATTATTTAGCAAATCATACTATTGTTCAATGGCCTTATCTGAATGGAAGTACTTATTCTAGAAGTATATTTGTACAATAAAGTTAGTACGAAATAAATTTATTATGACTTAATAATAATCATTGCAATTTAATCAAACTTACGTAATGCATTAAAATATTTATTGCAGGAAAAATGCCGACTTTTATTATACCACAACATATTGTTTGGCATACTTTTCGAGAAGAAGTAAAAGCGTATTCTCCTAATGAATTAAAATTTCATTTAATTGAAATAATTACTAAGATAGAAACTTTTTGTAAAAACCAAAGGTGTATATTGATCCTTAATAAGTTATTTTAATTTAACTTTTCACATTTTTAATTACAATAATTTTATTATGATTTTTAGAGAATCAAAGTATTCAGAGTCAAAAAAATCAAGATTTTCTTTAGAATGGATAGAAAATAATTTATTAATAACAGAAGCTTGTTTAGATAGAACTTGGGAAATGTTAAATTCTGGTTGTTGGAAAGATGTTCCAAGAAATTATAGATATTGTTATTCATTATGTAGTGTTATAAAGGTACAGTAGTTTAAGCCACTATGTTTCACTGGCGACTTGCATAAAAAACCCACGCAAGAGGCTTATATTACTTTCACAATATTGTACATAAAAAAGGCCTTTTTTCACATTGCTAGGCCTTTCTGCACATTGTTCAATAAACAGTTGATTTACGCACAGAAAACTGAAAAAAGGCCTACTTTACGCACAATATACAATATAGTATATTATGCAATAAGTGCGGTTTCACGCACGAGTGGTTGACATAGTTGGCCATGAATGTTGAAGACGTAAGCACGTGTTGCACATGCTATTTTTTGTACTACTGAATTTAAATTTCACGCACATTTTTCAATTTCACGCATAGGATACGAAAATATATTATTTGAAGACTTTAATACACAACACGAAAATGTGAAATCGAATTTTATATACAGCAGTACGAAAAAGTATTTAAAATGCATATTACGTTTTTAAATTATTATTATTATTAACAGACTATTCTTATTCACAGTCAATTTTACTAGAAATCTCTTTAATCAATGTAAATGATAAACATGAGGTTGTTAGTACGTTTAAAGAAATGATTCAACAAATAGATAAAGGAATTTTACTAGGAGCTCCTTTACCTGCAGATAAAAAGTTACTACCAGAAATAGCTTCGAAATTGAACGAACACTTTTTAAGTGAGTTAAATGTTACATATTTTTCAGAAAAAAATTTTAATAGTCTAATTTTTGTTTAAGAAATGATCAAGACAGATGAAAATTTAACTAATACTATAAAAATTAATAAGCAAGATCTTTGTACAACTTTATTTCCCGGCTTTTCGTCCATTCCTCATTTTATAAAACCGTCAATGGAAAAATTTTATTGTAATATATTTCAACCAAAAGTTCCTGCTTTAATAGAAGGTGATTTAACATGCGAATTTTCTACTGTGCTTTTAATATTCTTCTGTTTAATTCGTTCTACCTTTGTATAGGCTGTATTGATCATTGGCCAGCGTTAAAGTTATGGCAAGATGTTGAATACCTTAAAAGAGTAGCTGGAAATCGAACAGTACCAATAGAAATTGGATCGCGATATACAGAAGATGATTGGACTCAGAGTCTTGTATCATTTTCTGATTTTTTAAAAACACATCTACTAAATAAAAGTGAGAGAATAGGATATTTAGCTCAACATGAACTTTTTGAACAAGTATATAATATATACTTAAATTTTCTAAATTTAAAATAAAATATTTACTCAAATTTTATTTTTAGATTCCCGAATTGAAAAATGACTTTACAACGCCCGAGTATTGTAGTTTTTCAGATAAAGAAGATAATGATGAACCACCAGACGTAAATGCATGGTTTGGACCTGGTGGAACTGTTTCTCCATTACATTATGACCCAAAAAATAATTTATTATGTCAGGTAAAAAATCTTATAAACTATTAATAATAATTATTTCTTTTACTCAATTACAAATTTAAATTTTATTCGAGTAGGTCTTTGGTCATAAAAGAATTATATTATATAGTCCGGAAGACAATAACAACGTTTATCCGTATGAAACTCGACTTTTGTATAATACAGCTAGAACTGATCCCTACAATCCTGATTTCGAAAGATTTCCTAAATTTCAAAAGGCCAAAGGATATATGTGTTTTTTGAAACCTGGAGACATGTTATTTATACCACCAAAGTGGTGGCATCACGTTGTAGGGCTTACTCCAAGTTTTTCCATCAGTTTTTGGTGGGATTAAATGATTTAACGCAAGTTATAAGGCAAGAATACTTTATATTCTACTGTGTAACAAACCTGTACACGTTAATTTTAAATAAAAAATATTTCATTTTTATACAAAAAAAAAACAGAAAAAACGTTAAAATAAACAGTTGATTCTTTTAATAATATTATGTCATTTTTGTCCCAAATCTTAAATAAACAGGATTTACAAATTTAATCTTATAATTAAATTCTTAAAATTAAAAACTCAAAATCTAAGTTAAGGTAGTGGCGGAAAGTCATCATCGTTCGTTATTACAACACGACAATTTGGGCATGAGCGTTCTGTTTTAAACCATAATTTTATGCACTAAAAAAAAAAAAAAAAAAAGAAGTTTAATTATTTATTGAATTAATAAATATCATAACGTTTAAATAGCTTTAAAATATTACGGTATTGTGGAAAGAATGGCTGCAATTTAAGGTGTAACAGCCGATTTTTTTTACTGGATTCATACATATGGTACATTCCATTTCACCAGAAGCAGTCCACTTTTTGGGCTTTTCAGGTAAAAGATTCCAAGTTTTTTTAGTTCCACGCATTTCGATCGTTTTAGTTGGCGAATTATCTGCAATCAATACTCAAGTCATTATTTGTTCAATTATGAGAAACTTTTATTTATTTATTTATTTATTTATTGAACTTTAGACGAGCAGAAGGTCTATTACAATTCGGGTTGTACAAAATAATAACCACAAATTAGTAAGAAATATAAATGAAATATAAATGAAAAATATTAGGTACAAGCAACTTAGGTGTGCAATTTTTAAATATCAAAAAACTACTTACAAGAATCTGCGGGAGAAAGCGTTTCTTTTTGTAGAATCTGTTCCTTGGTTCCTAAAGTATATAATAATTATATATTAAAACTTAAAAATAAAGTATTAACACTTTTACATATTATGTACAACAAAAATTTTTTTTAAAACTAAATAAAATATAAAAACTGAACCTTGTTTCTTTGTCTGTGTTCCATTAGAAGGTTGTGTATCTTCATTACTTACAGCGAATCGCAATACATCTAAATTAATAATAAAAACCTAATAATTTAAGGTAAAAAAATATAAAATTATTTTTTTTTAAATTTAACTACTTAAAAACTACTATCAAGGATCCATCGTAAAATTAAAGAATCATACTTTGTTTTTTATTAAAGTACATAATTATGTAACTACTTTATTCATTCATAATATACCTTTTCGGTATTAACAAAATATTATAAAAACATGAAATAATAAAAAGTATTTTAAAAACATGACATACGTAATTTTTGATTTTCTAGAATAAATTCGTCAGCTTCTTCAAAAATTTCTTTTAATTTTAGTCCAGATAAACAATTATTATGTTTTCGTCGAATACTTTCTATAATTTCCAATATTTCACTTCTAAAAAAATTTCAATAATTTATAACTATTTGACTAATAGAATGTTTATTATTTAAATACATTTCCTTACTCTAAAAATCCTGGATATTTTTCTAGCATTATTTGGAGTAATTTTTCAGTGCCAACTTTCAGTTGTGGTGTATCAACATTGTTTATCCTAAAAAATAATATTTTCTTTAAAGTTAATACGTATAAAACAAATTAATTTGAACAAACTGATATTTGTTATACTAAAAGTTACGCAAACTTACTCTGTATGAACAAAATTAGTCTGCGAATTACCAGTAACTTTTTTTACAGTTTCAACTGCATAATCACTTTTTCTATCAGATTCATCATCAGTTTGATACTTAAGAGTTGTTTCTGTTTGCTCATCTTCAGAATAACTATCTGCACTGCCAGTTGCAGAATTTTTTATAGCTATTGCTTTAAAAGCCTTCCTCATTTGGGTTATTCTCTTGTGAAAATTATCTATATTATCTCCAGTATTCCCAGCAGTATCTTTATTTTCATATTCATTTTCCTGGATTTTGTGCGTCTGTTCAACTTGAAAATTATTAACTTCATTTTCTTGTTGCAGTTCATCAGTCTCTTGTTTATCAGTCTCTTGTAGTCGTATGCTTTCTTTATCACTTTTTCTAGAAAAACAATTTTTATTTTGTTCTTTCATTGTTTCAATCTTTGTTGATGCATTCGATTCTGTGCTTTTTGTTGGAGGCTGAACTATTTCTGAAACTTCAGAGAACAATTTTTAGAATAAACTAGATTGGTTCTAAAAATATATTTACAATAAGATCTATGATTTTAATTACACTTATTTTTATTTATTTATTTATTGCAAATAAATCGGCATATATAGAAATAAAGCTGATGAAAGCATTAAACTCCCTTTAACACTAACATAAATGAAAACTTAATAAGATGTAAATAATGTTTTTATTTTTGTCTGAAGAGGTCAGAAATCTGATAAAACGCTCAGGAATTTGATTGTCTCAATTTATTTACTCGGAAATTGGCTTTTAAAAGATCCACTCGTATTTTATTAATTAAAAATGAAAGGTGTTCAAATATTAGTGTAATAAAACTTTTTATATATTTGTGTTTTTAGAATTCTTTAAATATATAATTTTTGATATTTTTCTGCACAACTTAAACTTTAAACAAGTTTTAAAAGGATGTCTTAAAATAAGTATGGAGAGTCGTTTAAGAAAAATTTAATCATGTTTCAACTAACCGGTTGCCGCGTTATTCCGGTAATTTATCGGATTTTCTGATGCCCCATAAGGCTTCTGTACCATCATCACTGGCATACCGGTACTCCTGGGCCCACAATTTAGTATTGTTGAGCCGAGTAAGGGGTTGTTTATAGTAGGCTGTGGCGTACTAGGAAGAGGCATTGCTGAAGGCCCCTGAAACTGATACTGCTGCGTAAACGTTGAAGCAACTACGTGCGACGGATACATTTGGAATTGCTGCGGCATAGGCGGTCGTGGCTGTGGCGGAGGCTGCATCCTCGTCATATTCTGCATCATGCGGCAATGATTTCTGAGAAACGCGTCAATGGCGAGCTGTAGTCCGTCACTGAGATTTTGCAGAGGCGGCTTCGGAATCAGTGGAAATTTTATGCTAATATCCGTCATATCAAATCGTTCCGGGTTTTCGCCGTGCAATTGTTGAAGCAGATTGGAATACTCAGCCTGAACCAGTAAAATAAAATTTTTCTTTGTTAGTAAAACGAAAAATAAAAATTATTCAAGTAATTTATTATTAATACATGAATAAGTAAAAGAAATTGGTATAACTAAATTAAGTAAACATTTTATTACACTATACTTTTTTTGCAATTATTTTTACATTTTTTAAAAATAAAATAAACTTTTGTAGTTGTATATTTGAATATATTTAATTATAAATTTGAAAACTTAATTTTATTTTTTTCCATTTTTTTCAATAAATTTTTTTACTAATTTTTATTTATATTATTTAATTTCGAATTACCTGAATATCAGCTGAAGCTTTTTGAAGTAAATTTAACCTCGTTAACCACTCTGAATTATCGATAAAATTTCTGATCCCTAAAGTCTTTTCCATCCAGTCGTTAATTTTATTTAATATTTCTAAAGCTACTACGCAGTGTTCAGTATATCTAAACATAAATTTAAAACAGTTACACAATTATTATTTACATAAATATAATAAGAAATTAAATACCCATTCAAAATATTTTTATTTGCAGAAAATTGACTATTTAAATATTTATTGAGAAGCGTCATTTTAATATTTTTTTCAGATTCTAGAAGTTGCCTAAAAAATAGATAATTATAATAATGCAGATAAATGTAAAGACACACAAGTAATCATTAAATATATTATAATTTAATAATTACTTAATATTTAATTTAATATTTTGTACACTGGGCTATATGCCCGTTTTTCAAATAAATAAATAAATAAATAAATAAATAATTACTCTAAATTTTTAACTTTTTCTTCCCAATCTGCACTGATGCAATTCTGTAATATTTTAAACTCATCTTGGAAGTTTTTTAATAATTCCTTCTTAGCAAATACAGGATCACTACATTCTGATAACTGTTTTTCTATAATACTTTTCTCACGTATCAAACTATCTATTTCTTTTTTTAATTTTTTATTATCTTCTCTCATATTTTCATATTTCTTTTGAAATTCATCCAGTATATTGAGCATTTTCATAATTTTTTCATCACGTTCTTTCTTTTCTGAATTTACAAACTCTATTTGGCGATTCATATTTTGTAATTCCAATTGTAAGGATTGTTTTTGTTCCATAATAAGTGCCCTTTCATGCTCCAACATCTTAATATATTCTAATTTATTTTCATTTTCTACTACAGTTCGTATGTATGATGAAGCATCACCACCAGCTGCCCCATAATTGAATTTTGGGGTCATTGAATTTTTGCATGCATTATCACGAATCATAGAATTTTCGTTTCTCTAAAAATTTTTAATAATAATTTACACATTGTAACATTAAGATTTATTTCAAAAATTAAAAGTTATGTATTACCTGAATTTCAGTTGCTTGAATTTCATTTTCTGTACAATCCTCATCATCCTTCATCATCTCGTCAAAAATATCATCCAGATCTGTTTTGGATAAAAAATATTTTTTTTTTAATTTTTATTGACATAAAAAGTTAAGTAAAAACTAAGTTATTAACCTTGAGTACAGTCATGATTAACTGATTTCTTTTTACTTTTTATGGTCATTACATGTTCAGATGAATGAGGAAGCAATGACGTTTCTTTATCCAATACTTTCACGCTTTCAGTGTTTAGTAAAAATACTAATATATCTGCAAAAAATCAAGGAATGTGATTAATAAAATTAATGAATTAATTAATTTGTGTAGTTTCTTTTTATCTAAATGTTTTACCTAAATTTTTTAATGATGTTTCTTCATTGTATTCCTTAAATTTTGCATACACATCTTTAACTTTCACTTCATTATTTTTAATATAAGAATAGAACAATCTAAAAACAATTAATAGAAGCTAAATTTTGGTTAATATTTTAAAGAGCCGAGTTACTTACGAAAATAAGAAATTTTTTTGATCTTCATCAGGATCACCAGAAAAATTCACATCTGTTATTTCTCCAATAACCTTTACTCTTTGATCTCCATCAAACTTATAATGATCCGTTTTCTAAAAATATATTTAATTCATTTATCAAAAATTTTGTACAATATGTATTTTACTCACTTTATTGGTTTGAATTTTTTTTGGTGTGATGTTAATATTTTCTCTTTTCATTTGTGTATTCTCCTTTAAATAATTTAAAAAAGTAACAGTAAAATTTAATTATACGTAATAATAAAAAAATAATAATAATTGCACTTAAAAACAATAATATTATTTCCTATTTTAAAACTGTTTTAATTTATAAACTTTTATAAATTTTAATATGAAACCTACAAACCTTTTTAATCGCACCTTTTGATATATTTTTGTGCGTATTAATAGATAGAGTAGTCATCTCTTTGACATGTGACTGCATTTTACCAGTACTATCTATAATTTCAATTTTTGATATAAAACAAGGAGCTTTGTCACTCATACAGTTAGATGTCAAACACGGATTGCCTAAAATATCCTGTGAGAAAGTAATGTAATTAGTAAACAATAAAAGTTAAGAAGGTCGAAAAATGTTTACCTTATCATCCAAAGGAGCTCCAAATGGATACAGTCTGGTTTTCTTAGATTTCCAGCAAGATGGATGAAATGTCAATGAGCATGGATTTTTTCTTTTGTTACATGCAACAAACACTACCCCACTAAATGCTGGATCCCTGCAAAATATTTACAAATAATGAAATTTACGTAGTTATTTTTTTTAAAAATTAAATTTAACGTTTTTAATCATGTATCTCATAAGAGTTAATTATTTTTTGGTAAAGTTTCAAATACATTTTAAAAATTTCTTGTTTTTATTTATTTTTTATTTTTTATGTTTTTGCTATTTGTTGTAAAAGTAATAAATTAATAAATCCAAGTGTATTTACTTAAAAAAAATGTTCTTGTTAGGTGTCTTATACGGTATAGTAATGTTACTGCATGCTTCGTGATTGCATACGGCATCTGGAATATGCCGAGTCAAGCATTCAGTCTTGACTTCAAAAAAAATAGCCTAAAACAAAATGTAATAATTAATACCTACTTTAGTTTAAATCATTAATCATTATTATATAACTGAATATCTTTTTACATCTTTGGTGTGTGGTTTAATTTCAATTTTTGTACCAGGTATATAGAATGTCTCTAATCCTTTGTGTTTATTCAAAATGGATTCACACTTATTTATAACAGATGTAGCCTGATCAAAACTAAAATAATTATTTATATATTAAAATATTTTTTTTGCATAAGAAAGCAATGTACTAAGCAGTAAATTTAGTAATATTCTTACCGATATAATCTGCAATGGATTTTTGCTAAAAGCGCATAAGTAGCAGGAAATCTTTCTTTCAATGAAGTATCTAATGTTTCCAGAACTGTAACTGCTTCTGCTAATAGGTGGAGTTGATTTGATTCATATTGACACTGACAAATCATATATTTAAGAACACATGATGCCATTTTGCCAATGCCAATTTGACTTCCTAAATTTAGAGCATCATAGTATAGATCCATTGCTTCCCCATATTTATTCATTGAAAATACTTTTGATGCATTGTTAACTAAGGTTTCATATTGCTATAAAAAACGTACAAAAATTAATTTTTCACTTTTTTACGGTAAATTAATTATAAATTGTTTGTTCTTTGAAAATGTTACAAAGAATTACTTACAACCGGTCCTTTTAAAAGTTCATCCATTATTTTATTCAGATTGGAATCACAATGAAACAATTATAATATTTAGCAGTCAATCTAGTAACAATTGTTTCTTCTTAAAAAAAAGATAATCTTAGTCTCGAAAACAAAAACGATTCTGCAAACGCAAAGTTTTCGAATAAAAAAAACGAAAAAATTTAATATTTAATATCATCATTTCAAAGCAATATTAAATAGCAGGAACATCTTACCTAATAATTAAAGTTTTCAGCGATGAAGTTCGCCATTGCCTCTATCCAAACGAAATCCTACCCCATCTCATCATCCAGCGTCAAGTTACACAAACATGCAATTCCAAATCGAAAGAAAAACAAAAACTGAACAAAGAAACACCACACCTTGTGCGCTTAATTCAAGTATACTAATCCGCGTGTACTTTCTTGAATATAGTCAATTGCAGAATCGAAACCTCAGTGGAAGAGGAAACGAATGAGCTCTGAAACGAGCTTTCAAGCGAGTGCGCGCTGCCGCTGTTTTCTTAGAAAAAATTTGAGCGCTCGCAGAGCTGCCAACTTGAAATTGTTCGCGGTCCTTGTGAATTTTGCCTATTGCGCTCAATTTTTGTTTTGGTAGCGTTGAACATTCACTCGAGAAATTCGTTTATATTATTGTTTTTGTAATAAGTAGAAAGTTGTACGTATTGAAGTATAGTTCATGAGTTCAAAGGTCTAATAAGATTTCGTCAGGAACTTAGGGAAAGGAATTCTAAGAATTCAGATTCCCCCATTTGACTATTATATACTCGTTACTTTTAGCAGTTTTAGCTATACCGAAAAGATAATTGTTAGTTTAAAAATTATGATAGACTCCATCTGATACTAAAATACATTAAAGAAGAAAAGAAGAAACAAATTTTCACGCTAATTCTGATGTTATTGTATATTTTTAAGTACTACGAAAATATTTTTTAAACGTAAATAAAAATAAAATTGCTTGCTAACTTTTATTTAACTTATAATAATAATAAATATAAACTACATTTTAAAAAATCTTCGATTAGATTTCTAACTACAGTGATTCTAGACTGCTGAAGTCAGAGAGATATTTAGGGGCAATAATTTAAAGGGTCATTCAAGGATTGTCATTTAATTCGTGATGAAAATATAATTTTTATAATGAGCATTGATCTTGATAAACAACAAACTATTTATATCTTTTATAAAAAATATAAATAATTTTTTAGAATTTAGTAACATTAAAAGATTTTAGTTTGCTTATCACGAGTACTAAAATCTAAATTTTATTTCTTTCTCTCATATCATTAGGGTTAAAAAATTTTTGAAAATTAGTTAATGGGAATTTATTGCAAAATATAATAAAATAATTATAATCCTTTAAGATAAGAAATATTTAAGATATTTTCTATAACTTATATTGTAGAACATATCGTTTATTATAATTTATTTTCGCTACAGCTATAAATTTTGTGTCTACTGCACTGGAGAACCAATAATGACATTGAAATAGAGTTAAGGCCGTTTTTTTCTTTTTGCGCGTGGTTGAAAAAATTCAAAATATTATTAAGAACACATAATGCCCTATTTGTTTTTAAAATTCTCTTAAAAGACATTTTTCTCCATTCTTCTGAATGCAAGTACGTTAATTAAAACATCAGTCAATGAATTGTTCCATCAATTTAAATGTGCCCATCGCACCCCATCAAAAAAAAAACGTCATGCGAAAGTAGACCGGTGCAATCGAGCAAAAAACTTGTCGCAAGCCGAGAAACGGCAGCGACATCCCAAAAACCCTGGCTTACCCCTGCATCCCCAAAGAATGCAAAAGCGCATAACAAAATCGGCGGGATTTCGCGCTCGGGCCACGAGCTGTCGCTCGACGGTAGCTTTATAAATAACCCGGGGCGCTCTTGGCCTCCGTTAGAGCCGCTCGCGACGTTCGGTGCAGGCCGCGCGAGCGCTGCTCTTGCAAAACATGCCTTGTCCCCTAAGCGCGCTCTCCTCGACGTTGCCTCGCCGCCGCCGCCGCCGCCGTTTGCCGAAAACCCCGAGCCGATCATGCCCGAGGACGACGAGTATCCACCGATTCGCAGGTTTCAGGTAGAGTGGCTTCTTCCGCTTCGCTTCTTTTTCCGAGAAAAATGTGCGGCCCGGAGTTTTTAGTTGCGAGTTGTGTTTTCGCGGGATCTCGAGGTGCTGACCTAAAAGAGACATTACTAAAGGCTTTGTTTTACTTTTGTAGATTTTGGATTTGGTCGATAAAAATAGTGGCTTAACGAGAAAGCTTTCGGAAAATATTGGTGACTTATTGGAAAATAGTGGATGCTTCTAACGCTGCTTAGCGAGAAGTCGCTCGAAAGCGAGTTTTTGAGTTAAAAATAGAATCCTCGAAGGTCCCCGATTACACACTTTCATTCAAGAAAGTCTCGTTTATTTTTCTCTACTTTTTGCTTGATTGATGGGTTCTACTTTTAAAGTCCACGAGTGCTGTACACCTGACGCTTTTTGGCAATTTATTTATTGAGCGACGAGCTACAGTTTTTCATTAATAAAAAGGGGTTTTCACTAAATACTTTTAATCTTCAAAATTAATATTATAAATTGTACTGTTACATAAATTTTTTAAATGCTGTCTGGCACACTTTTATCTATCTGTTATCTTTCGTGAGGATTTATTGTCAGATTAGATATATAACATTTTTGTTTTTAATACTACTTGCCGTATTTATTCATGTTCTAATAATATTGGACAATTTCGTATTATGACATAAAAACGCAAATATATTATTTTATAAGTTTAATATGTTGATATTGAGTTTTATTTTCTTGGTTTGAACGATATAAATGTTCATATTTCAAAATAATAAAATATTTTAAAAGCATACATGACAAATTCGCGCTTCTCTGATTGCTATTTCAAAGTCTCTAATAGTATTCTTTATTCAACTTAAATAAGGTCGTTCAGTTTTCATTCTAAGTATTTCCGAATAATATACCCAGTCCGAGTAAATTCGAGTTAATCATTACGTATCCACAAATATTTACATTCCATTACTTACAACCCAAATATCAAAAAAATACAATTGCTTCAAGAAAATTTTAAACTCTTATCATCGATCCTTCAATTACTTAATTATTATGAATTATTCTGTAATTTAACGAATTCTCTTAAAACGACAAAAGAAGCAATAAAAGACCACAGTCGAAAGTGTTTACGACCCCAACACCTGACCGTTCAAACCCCCGCAAGTCCTTCCAACAAAAGCCCAACCCCCATATTCATTTCACCGAGAAGAGCATCAGCTATTCATCCTTCAAACAGACCGTCGGCTCTTTCGACGCGGCGGTGGCCGGCTTGTGTTCATTTTATAAATAAAGCTTCGCGGCGACCACGACCGCGGCTCCGGCGCAGCGATTTTCAGCATCGGCGCACCGACCAATCCCGCCCCGACTATATCTGCGGATCGCTCACTCTCTCTCTCGGCGGGGGCGGCCGAACTTCGGCCTCAAATCGGCCAGTTCTTCTCCTTTTTCTTTTTATTCGATGTACCATGATACTCTTTTTCATCGTCGATTCGACGGGTGGAAATTTTGCCCGGCGATCGATCCGGCGCTTTAATACTTTGTTTACAGAAGAGGACGGGGACTGTTGGATCTCGGGATTGTAGTGAAATATGTTTTAAATGTAGATTAATTTTCATAAAGATATTATATAGTTTTTTATTTTTACATTATACTCACACTGATTGTCAAAGATATAAAAAAGAGAATAATTATTAGTTACCTTTCGTTACGCGTATATCGTATTGCTTTTAATATTTTACCTTAATTGAATAAATTTGTAAATTGATTTTTACCGAAATATTGAGCAAATGTTTATTAATTCATCCATAATTGGGGCGTCAAACGTGTTTGACGAGCTAATGGGATATCGATGGAAAGGATGAGCGTACGAGGAAGTTTATGCATTACCCGTAAATTATCAGGATTAGGTTTCGGATTAATGTTTATGTACGTACAGCTTTTAGAGAATACATAAAAATAAATTCTGCGCTATTCCATCTGGTTCATAAAATTGTGAAAAAAGTGAAATTAATTTCGCGGCAAATACAATTTTCGATTTTCATTCGACGAGCGCAACGATGAATTTCAAAACTCTGCTGTAACTGGGAAACAGGAAGATGAAAATGAACTTTATGAAAGATTAAATTATACAAATATCGAAAGAAATGAAATTACAAAATCCTCCGAGCTACCCACTTTTAACAGGATAGATTACATAATTCTGAAAAGAACGAACTCAGCGACTCCTTCCCTACAACCGGGCCTCGCTACGGCCCCGATCACCTCCTCGCGTCGTTCTTACACACCGCCCTTCCTTTTCCTCCCTTCGCGTGCCACGCTTTATTGATCGGGGGGCACACGCAGGGGCGTATCCTGCGAGCCGCCGTCCTGCGCAAGGGCCACTTTTCCGATCCTCCGTTACTCCCGAGGGAAAGCGCGGAGAGCTCCTCCAGGCGCTGGCCTTGGACTGCTCTGATGTTCGGCCGGTGCGGGTTTTCGAGGTGGGAATGCAGCTTTGCGATATACGAGGGAATTGAAGCTGCAAGCTTTTTCGATTAACTTTTTATTTTAAATTGTGCTTTCAACATTTTTTTATTTTCATGTGACTTTTTGTGAAATATTTTTTCTTAACCGTGTAAATTGTCAACTGATTGAACGTTGATTGGGTTTGGTTGTTCCATAAATCCCAGCTTTTTTTTAAGTCGATAAATTGGAATTTTAGCGTGCACCACTTCAGGGCATAATTGTGTCACAAAATGCTCTTTGCTTGTCGGAATATAAATTGATTATTAAACAGCACAATAATAATTGCTTAAATCTCCGTAGTTTGACATAAAACCAGCATTTTAACGAGATAAATTTCATATCCCAAGAATTCTAAATCAATATTAATGACATTTTAAATCCACGCATCAACGAGCTATAAAAATTACTTAAGATTTTCGATGACACCGCAACTTTTTCTCTTCTGATGTATACACTGAAAATTAATTCCTTAAAACCCCATTAATCTTCCAGCTTTTTACGCGGGCAATTTACCGCCCTGGAACTTTTAAGTTCGCGTTTATCGGCGATATTTAGGGCTGCCTTCGAGCGGCCTCATTTTTTATTCCCCTTTCTTAGATATTTCGCGAGATATACATGCAGCAATACAAGTTCCGCGGCTCCCAAAGAGCCCGTTATAAATTTTGGAGAGTTCGAGTGGCGCGTCAGACTTGCAGGAGGGGCTCGCGGGGGCGACGCGTAAAAGGGGAAAAAGGCCCCGAAGGTATACGCGCGCGGCAGACGACGGAGGGAGGGGGGGGGGGGGGTGTTTAAAGACCGATTAGGCCGAAGGTGTCGCGCTTCGCTCGCTCGGCGGTCCGCCGATTCGCGAGGCGCTGGCTTCGTTATAGCAGTGCCAATGTTTTCTTCTGTTGTTGTCCTTCGATTAGGATTTTTAATGAGGTATTTTTCTCCGTGTGCAAAGTTGAAGAGTTTCACAAGTATTTTATAGTTTAATTTTTAATATTTTTCGACTGTGTAATCTAATAAGTAAGTGTACAATTTTATGCTATAATTTTAAGTTTAAATATAGAATAATTTTCAGATAAGCAGGATTTTAATGTTTATTTTCAGTTTGATTATTCTTTGAAACCATTCTAGTTTATTTCACTAATTGACATACAGATTTTGACGATACAATTAACTTTTCTGTATTATTAACTGAACGTAAATTTTATATTAATTTGACATGGATGGTAAATTGGAAAACATAAAAAAAATCATTAATGATTTTAATTAAACAGTTAAAAAACGAGGTATTCAACTTGTAAGATAAAACTAAACGCCGATTAAATTTTTTTTAAAGTTTTTTAAAAAGAATTCTTTTTTAAAGAACAAATATTTTTATTATTATTTTTTTTAATTAATTTGTTTATTTTATTTTTCTTTAGAAAATACATTATATACTTTTGTAACGAAAGCATTTAACGAAGAACAACAAAAAAGTATGTTTATATCAAGTCTTCAAAAACGTAATTTATTAATTTTTAATAAAATATAATTTATTAATTTTGTATAAAATTAAATTAAACCCTTCTCATTAAACCCTTTATTCTACAAAAAGAAAGAGAAATGAGGAAGATTTATTAAAGCTAACAGCAGAAGAACTGGCATCACTGCAACAAGAGCTGGTGTATTATATTACTGTTAGATTTATTCATTGGTATTCTCTGTTTGTTTTTAATACCGAAGGGAATTTGTGTTAATTTCAGAATGGAAAATTGCAAGATCTGATCGAACACAAAGATGAAGTCAACTACCAATACTAAGGGCAAAAAAATAATTAAGAGGTAATCATTTTTAAAGTATATAAAACGTATTTTAGATTTAAATTTTTTATTGAAATTACGATTTTTACAGACGAGTACGAAAAAGATCGAAAGGCACGACGAGCGTGCCGACCGTGAGTATTTTTTGGTATTAGTTGTAAAAAATTAGAAATTTTACAAAATAGTAAAATATAATTGAATTTATTGTAGATTACATACAATTTGCGCAAGAGGAAGAAGCCAGAATAGATAAAGTTGGAATAATTCATAATCATGTAAATCGTTATAAAACCTGTGCTGGACGCAGTTTTTATTTATTTATAGGTCTGAATTTTAAATAATATTTTAAGTAAATTGCGTAAATTAATTAATCATCATAATTTGTTCTTAACTAAAATATTTTTTTATAACAGTAAATAGTTGATCAACCATTCAACTACCGAGTATGTAATTTAAATATTTTAGGATTAAAACGCAATTTTTGAAACGATAAACGTATCGCCTTGTTTATTATACATACATATATCGAACGATCGCGACACGAAATAGAAGCAGGTTCGCGTGGGTGTGCGATCTCTCCGGTTACCAGGCTCCTTCCGGTCCGCGTCCCTTCTTTTTGCTTTTGCTTTCGCGTCGGAGCCCTTTTTTTTGGTGGCAGCGGCTGTTGACCCCCCGCTGGGTACGCGGAAGCGGCCGGTGCGCCTATATTAACTTTTTTTTCGTGCGGACCTTTGTGGGCGATTGCAAGGATGCTGATGCAGGGGTGCATTGACTTTGGTTTGTTTTTCCAGTGTATTATAGAAATTGGTTTCATTTGAAAATTGTCTAAAAACATCGGGTGTATAGATATTCACTGTATATTGCAGCGGTAAATGTCTTTTACATAATAATGTAGCGATTGAAAAAGTTATCGGAAAAATGTATAAATGTCAATAATAAGGTTTATGGACTTTTTTCAAAATTAGAAAAAGTTTTTAAAAATTATGAAATTCCGATAAAATAATGGCTCGCGGAATAACGTAACTTAGACTTTTATTCTGAAATAATAATCGCAGCCCCAGTAAACACTCGGTTTACAGCCCATATTTCTCCCGAAGCCGGCGACAAAAGCCCGACGTGCAAAACTTGCGGGTGACGCGCGCAAATATTCGCCGCGGCCGTCAATCAAGCGCGAGGGAGATCTTCCTCTCGTCCGCCCTTCGAAAGCAGGGAAGAGAAAAGAAGGGCAGCCGCGCCGCGTGCGCGGGCTCGGCTAAGAATCGCGCGATCGTTGCGCAGCCCGCGACTGCGCCCTTATCCTCCGGCGGCGCGTCGTCGCTGATGCTGCTGCTGCTGCTGCTGCTGCACCGGTGAAGTGCCGCTGCGCGAGGGAGCTGCTGGGGGGGGTTGTTTTTTTTTTCTTGTCTTTTTTTGCTGGAGAGCGGTATTTAAATGCAGGCCGGCCGGATCGAGTTGTAGCTGCGCATTGACCGGTGACACGGAATTTCGAATGGTCTTGTTGGCTTTCGGTGGATTTTTGGATAATGGAAGGTTTGGTGGGTAAGGGAAGTTGGAAGAGGTTGACGTAGAATGTGGAATTTTGGTGTTTGTTAGAAAAATTTTATTTCTATAATTTTACATTGTCGTTAAGGGGAGAAATCTATTCCAGCTTCGAAAAATCATAACCGATCTAACTTAATTGTACCGTTTATAGTCAAACTTATACATCAATATAGTGAATTACGGCATTGATAAAGATATTAATGCTTTCATTTTCTACATTTTTATTAACTTTTGCAAAACTTTTGCAAAAAGGTGCAAATGAAGGATTCAAAGTTTATTAAAATCCCTATCATAATTTTCACATTAAAATAACAAGCACTTCTTTTTCTACAACATTACTCTACTTTGAATTTTTCCCTAATATTCGTTTATATTTTCCAAATGTTAATAAATACATTGTAATGGCACTCTTCCTTACGAGTTAGTCCCCAAGTAGTTGAATCAATATAATGTAAAATAGCTCGATTAACGAAATACACGTATACCCAAAGAATAACGTGCAAAACAAACCTGTATCCTGAAAGTTAAAATTCTATTTGTATTTAGACTCTGAAAGCATCCGTGTCCGCTATATAACGTAAATGCTTGTCAACGCTCGCATTTACATAACACCAAAGCATACAATCCCACTGATGTATCGTTAACCCCTCCAAGTTCCTTGGAACCAGAAAAGAAGCCCTTTTCACCCGAAAACCCCGAAAAAGCCCCAAGGTCAGAAGAATCAATACAATAGCAGGGTAAAAATTCGCCTTCCGCAGACATTGCCTTCTTCCCCCTCTCCCGACGGTACTGCACCCGCGCAGCTCGATCGGCGCCCCCTCCCAAGCCAGGGGGTGGCTCTAGTGAGCGGCCTTCGTGCGGCGGAGCAGCAAGTGTAGGCACAGAAAGGCGGCCCGACGGCGCGCGTCCGATCGTCGAGTGCTCGCCGGTGCTTTTTTTTTAAAACAAAAGAAAAAAGAACCGTCGTCGAAGCTGTCCGAGTAGACATGCTCGTCCGAGACGGCCCGGTGTGAACCGCGAGTGTGCCCATAGTGTGTGCTTGCAGCTTAGTTTCTTTTTTTTTTCGTTAGTTTTAGTTCGGTGCGCCGCCGACCCCCGCAGTCGCGATGGTTACCGACAACACCAGCCAGGTACATCTTACTACCCTCCTATCGAGATCACCTTTTCTCTCTGCACGTCTTTTTTCGTACATACATGCACCTGCGAAGCTTCACCGGGATTTTTTCTTCGGGTCCGCCTTCGAACCAGTTGCTTACACCCCTCCCCCTCCCCGTCGCGCGAGCAGATTCGGTGAATAATGCAGGGTAAGCTCGATTCGCGGAAAGCCACTCGGCGTTTCCTCTTTCTCCCCGGAGCGGAGCTTTTCCTTCGGAGCCGGCTATAGGAAGGCTTTTATAGCCGGCGCGGATCGAATTCGGCCTCGCCGACGACCTCAGGCGAGGCGGGGTGGAACTGCGCGGAGAGAGGGAGGCTATACGGACGGGGGAAGGGCGAGAATGAGAAATGCCGGCGTGCGGGAGCGGCGATTTTTCTCTCTCTCTCTTTTTCGTCTCGGTGTATATATACGTCGTGCAGCGGAGGGTGATTCTGTGCACCCGTAATTCTATGCACCGGCGGGTGAAAAGGGTTCGCGAGGATCTGTGCAGCCCTTTAAGTGGGGTCGCGGGTCTTTTTCGAGAGGGTTGCGATTTATGCGGGCTTCTTTCAATTGGGGAGGGGATCGAGTCAATTTCGCTGATGGTTTCATTTGAAAAGAATATCTGGAGTCTCTTGGGATTTGAGTAATTTCGGACGAGGGGAAGTTGTAAAATTTTAGGTGAAGGGTATTATGTAATACTGATGTAAGCTTGGGAGAGCTTTTACACGGGTCTTAGAAATTTATAGAATTTCTTCTCTTTGCGTGCCGTTTTATGATAAATCACTCTGCTGTTTTGCATCTACAATTGCTAGAATTTCTAGTCGTATTAGTGTTATTACAAATTTTAGTGATCAATAATTTTAGAATTCAAACTGAAAGAATAAAAAGCTAATTTTTTAGCTCAACAATTCATTTCAAAGCTTTTAAATACTTTATCATCTATAGGATTTGTGAAAGACTCAAACTCAATTCATTAAATATAGTTCTTTCAATAGTATTAACTAATAAAGTTTTGTGGTCAATTTTATCAAAATCACGGTTTAAAATCTTAAAAATGCTATTTTCGTTTCTGGGGTTTTGCAAATAGAGACTTTTATTTTAGAAGTTAGCACGAATTCCTCCTTCTGCTGAAGCACCCTCAGGAGCCTGAAAGGGACAGGCTCCTTGCTTTAGTTTTATGTTTCTGTATGTTTGCGAGCATCAATTCCTAGATTTTACCGCAATAATCTTCTCTTTGTAGGAAAATAGTGTAGAATTTATCATAAAATTTATTGACTCCAATAGCTTTTTAGAGATATTAGTTTTTTTTAAAAGAAAAATTAAAGTAAAATATATAGTTTTTGAAACATGGAATATACAAATTATTGTAAAAACGACACGCAAGTTCCTTTGATTTAGTGAGTTTTTTTTTTAATTTAGATATCGATTTCTTGCCAGGTATATTTTCCTATAAATAAACTTTGGTTAATTTATTATTATTTATGCTCTTGGTTTTCTATTTTATATAAAGTTGCTTTTACGCGATACATTTTTCTCCTTTATAGCGTTGAATAAAGTGGAAACCCGCCAAGAGAACGTTAAATTCTGTAACCGACAAATAAATTTACTTTAATTAAATGCTTCATTTTTGTTATCATCCGAAGCAGCTTTTTTGGAAAAGACGATTAACCCAGAAGAGAATGTAAATTTAGACGTAAAAGAAGCTTAACCTTCCGTGTCAAATAAATTTAGAATAGAATAGCATCGTAATGTTGCCGCTTTTATTACATTTAAAAACGCAGGATTTTTGTTTTATAAAATAATTCATTTGTTTTTATGTCATCCCAGTGGAAAGTTAACTCTTTTTGTTGGTCGGTGTGTTAATTAAATTGTGTATAGAGCAATTATTTTATCCTTATTGTTACGTGCTAAAAAACTTTTTAATAAAAAATATCTTGTTATTTTTTTATAAATTAAAAGTTGGTCAAACATTAACGTCATTAATTCTTGAGATTAAGCCTTCTTTATAAGCCCATCGTATATAATAAAAATGAATAATTTATACAATTTAATTGAGAAGAAAAATCTTTTTTAGACTTTAGTAATAACACCCTTAAAACTTAGCTCTCCAAAAGCAACTTTCCACATTACTTGCCGACACCTCGCTCAAAAACCACCCGGCAATCTCACAGAAAAAGTGTCAGAAATATCCGCGGGGGCGATTCGATTTGGCGCATACGTCCGCTTATCTATATAGAACCAGCGACTTGGCAGGAGAGATATGTTGTTCTTCCGGTCTGTTTTGCTCCACTTTAACGATGGGTATAGCGCGCCTGCGCTTTTTTCGCCATGGCTTGTACGTTTTTTTTTCTGCGCCTCTGACACACTTTGCGCTCGTCTCTAGCGGCAATATGGGGAGGCGATGGGTTTTTTGCGCGGAGAGAGGATTGATTTGCGGCTCGCGCCGTTTTAACGAGGCCTGCTCCTGCGGTGTATACATGTAGCTTCTGGGAGAGTTTAGCGCGTGCGAATCGGTTTATTATTCTTTAGGCTCTGCTATATATGCAAATGGGTGGATATGTTTTATGCAATAGTTGGGGGCATTAAGTTTGTTAAAAACTAACGTGGATTGGGATCTTAGGAGGAATGTTTATTTGTAAATCCATCATTTGATGTATAATTCATGAAACGAGGAGGTATACTATTAGATCGTTTTAAGGAGGTTCTAGCCTTTTATGAAGATGCAGAGATTAGCGTAGAATCGATAAATATAACTTCAAAATATCATAA
>JAWWEO010000021.1:20534746-20620913 GCA_035582975.1 Ormyrus labotus
TTTTACTACAATTATATTAAATTTTAGTATACAGTATAGTAATTTTTTAGGATAATGTAAGTTTGTCTCCGCATTGCTAAAAAGTATTGTAATTTTTACTCATACTTTTTTCTCAGTGTACTGCTTCGTAACAACGACTCTGACTTATCATTTTGCGTAAAGTAAATCGAACGTTTTTAATCATCAATAAGAAAGAATTATTAACAAATATAGTAATGCAAATGTACTAACGTTCAAATAAAATAAAAGACACGACGGTATGATTGGAATGTAGATTATGTCAAGCGTGACCGCTGCATCTGCTGAGCGAACACTTTTTTCAGACAGTTACGTACAACGGACAGAGAATAGATTGACTTTTTTTGTTTTAAATTCGTTACCTCAGAATAATGTCGAAAAAAAAAGTTGTGCGCGTAAATATTTGATACGCTCAAGAGCGTTGAACGTATACATTTTTTAAATAAAAGTTTAAAAACACAAATGCGCCGAGTATGAAAAAAATGCTATATTCGTATTCTGCTTCCAGTTGAAGAAACATAATAATCGTAACAAAGTTTAAGTTTCAGTTGAACAAGCAGTCTAGTGGAAACGCGAGCTTTTTTTCCCAAATTCGTACGACGCGGCGCATTTCTGCATACGTACAAAATCTGCCCGACTCGGAAAAAAAAAAACCTTTTACCGCTTCTAATTATTAACGAAGGAATTCCGAGGAAAACGGCATTAATAACACGAGAAGCAGCTGGCATTCTTCCGGCTCGAAAGTAGGAATTTTTAAGCGGACGAGCATTTTTCTCGTCTCGAGGCAGAGAGATTAACGGAAGTTAATGCGTTACGCGCGCCTTCCGAAAGAAAAATTTCTCAATCGATAGGAGGAACGATCCGTGAACTGGAATCCACTGGTTTCTAAACCGCGGCGAGCCCCATTTTCCTCCTCCAAGACAATGCCAAAAGCAAAATTCAATTGGAAAAACGGCTCGCGAGAGTCCCGCTCTCGAGAGATTCTTCTTCCGCTCTCGGCGCTTCGGGAGATATTGTAAAAGTCGCGCGGCCGGACCTGCAAACACATTCCCGAGCCGAAACGAAGCGCGCGCGTCGCTCGAAAAGATCGGGGCTCTCTCGCTCCCGTAAGAGAAAGAGAGGCCTACATACGGGCCAGCTCCCATAAGAACGCCTTGCGGACACATCCTTCTCGGGCGGTCAACCTTGCGAGAGAGATTACAATCGCCGCGGAGTCCGCTCACGCGCGCACGGCCAATAGCCTATCTAGTCCGCGGCTTGCGAAACGAGGCTGCATGCCGTCGCCGTCGCCGCCGCCGCCGCTGCTTTCCCGTTACGTTTGCCGCGCGCGCGCGCGCGCCGAAAAACGCTTCTTTTCGGATCCTCCGCAGGGCGCTGCGATTGATCGGGCCTCCGCCCCGGGCGTCGACGTCGAGTCGGGCTTTTCGAGCTTGATTGAGTGCTTGGGAATTATGTGGGACCGTGAGGGAGTAGAGGGTGATTGGCTGCCGATGTAGTGCGGGGGGTTTTCGAACAGTTGCTTTTTATCGTTTGATCTGGAATATTACGATTTTATTGATGCAGGCTTCGATATAACTTGGATTACGGTGTGTGTGGAACAAAGAGTACCGTAGATGAGCTTTTTTAAAACTCGTTAAATACTATCAAAATCCTAACAAAATATTAAATTTAAATTTAAAATAGTTACGATTTGCTATATTTATCCTTAAACAATGACAGTTCAATTGATTACCGAAGTACCCTGCAAAGGATAACAGCTGTTGACTTTGATGAAAAACGTTATCTGATGCGACCACCGCGGTAAATTGAAATAAGAAAAAGAAAAACGACCTTCCACCGTCGTTTCCCCGAATTCAGGTCATCCGGGACTCGAGTCATCGTTAAATGCCATAAACGCTTATGAATCAGATTGGCGAAAACGTTCCACTTCGATTTTCATTCTATTTCATTTCGAAAGTGGGACTTTTTCATTTCGATGCATCTCGATTAATTGAATTACAGGCCAGTTTTGAATTTTCAACGACCACCGAAATCCTTTTGCCGCACAATGGGATATCGTAGAAGGTAGTTTAGAAAAGTTTCGACTGTAACCGAAAGGCGATAAAAGCTAAAGTTAGCGCTGCTTTTACGAATCCCGCGAGCGTCGAATCAGACCAGTAATTTTACTATGCGCACACTAAAAATGCTCGAAATATCTCTCCTCGGCCCGTATAAAAACCGTCCGAGATTAGGTTTTCGCGGCTTAAAAAAAAAGTCGCCTGCATCCCTCCCTTGACGGCGCGCGTACACTCGTTCGTTTCTCGAATAAAATTGCCGAAACCGTTTCTCAAACAATTAATTATCCTTACGCAACGCGCAGGCGAACGTCGATCTTAGGTTAGAGCGAACCGCACCTCCGAAGGTAAAAAATGGCCGGTTTAACCGTACTTTCTAGGCGCCTTTGCACGCAGGATAATCAGCCTAAAGCCGATCGTCGGCTCGGCGGTAAATATTTATATACAATACCAACGTCAACGTCCCGTTAATTAAAATAGCTGAACTAATATTTAGCCGCACGCAACGTTTATCCGCGCGCGTGTATATACATTGCACCATTTCCACTCGTCCGCGCTGCACTCGTTCCTGTCTCTCATTCACGTACATCTTTCAAAGGCTCCTTGCGTAATAAGCTCAAGTTACTCTACGGTCCCTACATATTCATGTATTTAAATGGCGCTTTCTTCGATGCGCGTGAAACAAAAAAGAAAAGGTTGTCGGAAACTTCGCTTTAATGCGCGCACACGTCTTCCGAGAAGAATTTGGTGCATTCGTTGAAAAAGAATTAACAGGCCAGATTAGGATCCTAACTTTAGGAGCGGGAATCGAATGGGCCTGCAATTTTGCAGGCGAACCAGCCGGAAAACGACAATAACTTCCATTAACGCCGAATGGGCGATTTTTTTACGTATATACAAAAAGGTGGCAATCGAAGAATAATCCGTTAAAGGATTTTGCGCGTCGATAAAAAAAAGCGAGCGTGCACATTGACCCGTGACGGATTTGCCGCGGCCGCGCGCACAACAGCCGCGAGGAAAGAGGTAGAATTCAGTTTCTCGCAATAAAAATGAAGTAATCCACACGCCGATACTTACTTTTCCGCTCGCGTCTGGAGCGTTGTTACACAAAGCGTTCATAATAGCCGAAGAAAAGCGGCGAGAAACCGGTTTAAGCGCACGAAAAACGAGCGCGTATTTGTTGGACGCGCGGAATAAAACTCGAGATGCGCGTTCGAGATGTCGTTTTACAGGAGACTCCAACTTGGCGTTTATATGTTGCCCTCCGGTGAAATATTCAATTGTAATTATCGTTCGCTTTCGCCGGCGCGTAACGATTTCGTATATCACCTGCGGTGGATGTGTTCGAGAAAGTAATTATTTTTTAATAAGCTTTTTTAAACGACCTTGCGAAATTTCGAATTACGGGATTGTAAAAATGTGAGCTGCTATTATTTTAATGTTATAGAAATTTATTTCGAGTGATGAGATACTGGGAAATTTTATACATATAATAAAGATCAACAAAGGAATGGAGAAATATTATTGTTTATACCTGTCAAGTTCGGGTAATAAATTTACGGGCGATAAAACAAACTTAAACAAATAAAAAGAAAACAGCGATAATAAAATCTGTAAAAAAATGTATTAGAAACAAATGATACCACCTTTATATCAAGCGAATGTAACTCTATTACAGCTTATTAAACGTATTGAGAAATATATATTTATTTTTCCCTCCAAGTCAATATGCAAAGTAAGTCTAAAGTAATGCAACATGAAATATACTTGTTATGCAATGTAAGATATAAATTTAATCCTACTGAATATAAAATTTATCAAACTTATTAGTAAGCATAATTAAAAGTTAAAAAAGTGCATCGAGTCTGTGCAATCAACGAATGAAAAGACCAAAAAGCCAAAAGGAAAAAAGATTTTCACCTGCTTTTCCTCCATCCTCGAGGAAGTAAGCCAAATCCATCCTAATTGAATCGAAGCCATTTCCCTCAATACCCGTCGTTTCCCATCGCGAATATCCCGCGAAAACAACCGACCGGCGTCGAGAATCGATATACGAGAACGCGCCTTTCCTCCCGGGAGAGAGACGCCTTTGCGGGAGAGAGAGAAGGAGAGAGAAAACGAACTTGGCAAAAAGATATTTCACAAGTCCAATATTCCTCGCCGGAGAGCCGTTGGATTTCTCGAGGCCGCGAGCGGCGAGCGCGGGCAAATTAAATCTTTACGGGCCAGAGAGTACGCGAATTACGTTGCATCGCCGCGCGGCGAGCACCGAGCGCATATATAACGGATTATGCAACGCGGAGAGCTGCGTCTGTGTGTGTGTGTGTGTGTGGGTCTGCATCTCGGCGTAGGCCGACGAGAGGCCGCGCTTTGTTTCGGCTCTTTGCGAGTGACGGCGGCCGCCGATGCGAGCTGATTAAATGTTCGGCTGGGGAAGGAGAGTTTTCAGCGAAGGAAATGAACGGCGGAAGTGCAGGCTGGTCTCGATGATGGGTCGCTGGTGGTGTTGGATCGTGGTCATTGTTGTGGGTTCTAAAAAATGGAAAATTTGCAAACGCAGGTTTTTCGTGTTTTTTTTTTAATACAGATCTCATTGTAGATTTACTTATTAAATTATATAAGTTAGAGTGTAATGCACCGATAATATTGTTGGATTTCAAGTCGAGGCATTGATAAGAATCATTTATCTCGAGTATTATTCATTAAATTTTATTGAGAATTTAATACTGTAGAATGAGACACACTTAGCAAAATAATCAAAGTGAAGTTTTTTTTTTCTAATTGAATCTATACAGCTTTTTTCAAAGAGTTTTATCATTTTTTACTCGTTATTAAAGCGGATGAATAATTTACTTTTTAAGCTCTTATCAACTAATCATCAATTTACATAAAAAGAACTGCATGATTCACCACCACTGATTCATCCCCGGCGAATACAAGTCTCTATACAAGTGTTAAAATGTTAATTACGCATTTAAACTGCGAAATAATTTTCGCAATCAAAAGCTAATCTGCCAGGCATTTACCAATAGTACATAATATCGTAATTCGTTTCCTCAAAATCCCAGGAACAAAGTACCATCAAAAGCTAAATTTCCCTCCCAATTTATTTCAGGCGAGTCATTTTAATATCCCACCTAAACTGTCCCTAATTTCTCTAATGCAAACAGTTTATGCATTATAATCTCGCGCGTATAATATTAAAGCGCAAATTTTACGTAACTGCCTTTCGTGGGAACGCAACGGTTACGTATAATGCAGTTTGTTACATTACGGGCGAGCAGACATTTTTGCATCAACACTCGCATTACCGCAGACAAAACGTCTTTTACGACGCCGCTCGAGCCTCTCCGATAACTGGAATCAATTAATTTTCGCGATTACTCTCGTCGTCTTGCCTTCCTGCTCGCGACCGCTTCACACTTTTTATTCGAAGTTCGACTATACATATCGGCGCGACTTGTGCTCGCGCCCGCAGTTATTAACGTCGAAAATTTCAGTAAACAGTTTACGTATGCAAAGCTCGTTAACTTGGAAAATGTCATTTATATGCGAAAGAGAGGATTTTTTTTTTTGCGGGGGAAGCCAAGCCTCGCCGGGCGGAAAATTTTTAATGGGAATTGAGTTTTCCGCCCGACTTGATTTAGAAAGTAAACAACGGCTTTTAATTGGGTGCGATTTTTTTGTTAATTAATGTTGGAGATCTTCTAAAAACATCGTTGAGTGTCACAAAGTACGTATATCAGTTTCGATTCGAACAATGACATTTTTTATGTTTGCTTAAAAATTTATTTTTTTCCTCTATCTTAAAAGCAATTTGTGTAATTCGTTGAGAAATATTTATAGTGCGTCCGCGTACAATGTAAAAAAACGTAAGAAGTAATTAGCGGATGAATAGTTCTACAAGAAATTTAATTGGTAAACATTGTAATAAACTTTCTGCTGAGTTTAGTGCGTCAGAAATTCAAATGTGCATGTTTATTTATAAAATAACGATTAATTTAATTAACATTTTATTTTGATAATTTACATTTTATAAGCAACGGTAAATTATTAAAATGTTAATGCCGAGTATATGGCGTTTATTTTATTATTATCTTTATCGATATTTTACAGTATAATAAGTTTTGCAGGCCTGTGGTATAAATATTATTTATAAAAACGTATACCTTCTTTGGAAAATTATTATTACAAACAGCGTATGCAACATAAAACAATAATTAAACTGCACAGTTATAAAGTCGAAGTATTCAACTGTAAGAAAATACAACTGAGAATCTAAATTTCGATGTTACTGATCACCAGTGCAATGTCAAATTTCACAGACGCAACATTGAAACAGTGTGTTTTCAATCGATTTCGGTATTCATAAATAAACCTGCTTGTATAAAATGTTGTAAAATTCATACTCGTTTATTCCTGCAAATTTACTTTTGCTTTGTAAGTTGGTAAACAATCGTTAGATGCAGATAAACCGATTATCTATGCGCTCAAAGGGTTAAACAAACAAGGAATACTCGCTTTGATAAAAAAAAAAAGTGTCCGCCCCTTGAGAAATAATTCCTCCCCAGCAACTTCTTACGCGCCACACATTTGTAACCCCCAAATTGTCGAACCCTTCCAAAAAACAAAAAAAAAATCGCAGCTCGTGCCTGCTGAATTATCACGTCACAAAAGCTATACGGTCAGGACACAAAGGCACAGTTTTCAGCGACGCCTCGGATCGCGTGTCTCTTAACCGCAACGGAGCTTGATTCACTGCGGCTTAGGCCAGAATTCCTTTTGATTGACGCCGGTCGATTGTTTGCGCTCCGCATTATCGCGCTTATCTTTCCTCCGCGGCACGGAATTCCGCACGCTTCCAAGCTTACGTCCCAAGTCAACCCCCCTCTGATTTATCCGGCCCGAGTTTTAGCCCTTTTTTCGTACACACGGCAGGGAAGGTCGTCGGATGGTGGTAATTTATGTCAGTGTGGTGGGCTGCGGAGTCGGGAGTGTATTAGAAGAGACGGGTTTGACAGTTTCGCTGTCGAAAGCGAGAGTGTTTTTGGTCAGTTTTGCGAACGACTGTTATTCACGCACGTCAAGTGCTGTGCGGCCATAAATCAAGCGTTGCACTTGACGGAAGTGGCTGGTGGCCGTATACAAAGCGGACTTGTGGGCGCGATGCACTTTTTTGTCCCGATCAACCTGCTCTCTTTGGAAATAGCCTATTTAGTCCGGCGTTCGAGAAAATTCTTTGTTCGTTTGACGCTGCTGGAAGCGTAAACGGTTCCCGCTGAAAATCGAATCCGTGTTTAAAGCGACGGCAAACGAAGGGATTTCCGGCTGTTTCTCTATATCACAGCAAGAGCAGAATGGATTGTTCGTTTGACTAAGAATTTTAAGAATTAAAAATAGCAATGTCTAAGGTAAGAAAAGGTAATAAAGAGTCAAATAATAAGCAGATCCTGGAAAGTTGGATTATTCCTTATTATAATTGTTAATTTCATCGTACAACGAAGACGCTAACTCTTAATTAATCCATTGGAAAGAAAGACAAAGCGAACGAACGCCGGAAGGCTCTCGATAAAATTAATCGTCAAAGTCGCACAGCCAAATCAGCTCGTTAGAACGTTCTGCCGCCGCGTTGCGGAAAGTGGCTCGTAAATTGGCGAAAAAAAAAAAAGAAAAGAAAAATGTCGACTCGCGGCTCGCGGTAAAAGCGCGAGCGCGAAACACGGGGAGTTCGCAGAAATTTCATAAAGGTTCGGTAATTGATGAGAACTAATTTCTAAAGCCGAGAGAGGCCTTATAAGAATATTTCGCGACATGGCTTTCGTTCGGAGTAATGCATTATTCCCAACCATTCTCTCGCGCAAAGAATGAAATTCCTGCGGCGGCTTGATAGCACTCGCGTATGCTCGGCGACAAAAAGAGAACAGCGCCGTTACCGGTACTCTTTTTCAGCGTCAACGAAAGTGGAAACTTGCTTCGGCGACGAGAATGCTAGTTTAACATTCTTTTTAATGTTTCGCACAAAAATGTAATCGTACGTGTAGAGTGTCTGTATAAGTGGCTGCATATAAAAAATGATGTGGTGCAACAAGATTTGCAAATTTAGTAGTACGGCATAAAATAACCTCAAATCAACAGTCATCGTATTAATTAATATATAGTTAACATTATGTTATATCTCATTACAGATATTATGTTACAATAAATAAATTCTTTCAGGTTAATAAGATATTTTTAAAATTCTACTAGTTTTAATATTTTATAACCTTAATAAAGCTCCGATTCTTAAATTAACGTTACATTTTTAGTAAAATCCATTAAATGACATTCCTTATGCATTTTATTCTTGAAACACTTATGATATCTTGAATAAAGATAGCTAAATTTATCACAGAAAATCATCTTGTTTTATTTACCGAGCAGTGCATTCAGATCCTTGAGCCTCAAGGATTTATAATTGTGAATCGAATGCGCTTACATATATATATATATAGCGACGCTCGAGCACTTTCATTACAGCTTATAGAAGATTATTTTCTTCTAAGTATTTATTAGTTCTTTATTCTTCGCCGTGCTTCCAGCCTTATAAATCGCTTTCAACACTCTGAGCGTGCAATATTGGATTTTTAATGACGTTTTTTAATATAGCTTCGGCTAATGAATCGAGTTATTACTTTTTTCTTTCGTTAATACACAGCTGAGGCTTAATTGTGATTTAAAGTTGTAAATTTAATAATCGTAAAATGAATATATTTTTTGCGAATCGCTCCAAGTTATCGTAGGAATATAATTTTCTTTGAATATAAGTTTAACTGCAATTTCTAGACAAGATCGTTACTCTTACAATGGAGCGTTTAAGATAGAAAATTATTTTCGAAATAGTTTCTGATAATTCTCGAAAATTAAAATTTTCTTAGAAATACTTTAGTGCAGATACTTTACAAAAACTAGCGATTTAATCAGATAGCTTCGTTATTAAAGAAGTAGAAGTAATTTTTTTAATGAAAATTCATGTTATAAAAAAATTTTATACATTGCATATTTTACACAAAAAAACTATATAGAATGAAGTGTTTCGTCAACTGAAAAATTTCTTCATTCATTATTATAATAAAAAAAAAATTGTTTCGTTTTCTCATTTAAAAAGCTTCAGCCGTGACATACAGAAACTACGCTCACTTAACCTAAAAGCCGAAATTTCTTTCGGTTTTCTCCGTTTTAGTTAATTATAATCCCATTACGTTTTAATAAGAGAGCTTGTAAATCTTTCTCCCATAAAACGCAGTCGTAAATCAAGTTTCCGTCCGGGCGCGTCGCTGCAGTTCCGATTCCCCGCAGCGTGAAAAATCCGCGTATATTGTTGTTGTACCGTTTTTATTTTATTCGAATTCGTAGGCGGAAGCAATAATAACCGAGGATTCACAAGACCCTATTATGTGAATCATCGGCATTATTGTTCAGCGCGACTGAGCACACACTTTGCAGGCCGATTATAATCAGTGCTTTTAACCTGACATACTTCCGGCGTATCTCGACGAAAACAGCGTACTCTTCAACATTTCGATGTACTCGTAATGAAAATTGCTCCTCGCTTTTTTTGACTTCTTTTTTTTGTTTTTTTTCTTCGCTTGGATTTTCCGATGTGTAATAGAGGCTTTTTCTACTTGTCTTTTTACACTTTTGCCAATAAATAACTTTTGAGAATCACATACGAATAATATGATTAGATAATATTCCATTATCTAGACTTGTTTTATAATTTACAAAGAAATTCATTATAGAAGCTTCCTAAATTTTCTTACGAAGTCCATGAAAATCTTGCAGCCTTAATCTTTTTATTCAAAATTTAATAGGCCGGCTTGAAAAGTACAAGCTCGAATCATCCGAGCGATACGGCAAATCCTCCTTATCTCTTATTACCAACCGGCCTACAACGTCTGTCTACCCGAGTAAAACATTGCAAAGCAAACAAATCCCAGTGCAGGAACGAAATTTCGAACTGCAAACTCAACTCGCAAAGTGAAAAAAAGAGTCCCCTCCACTGTGAACCAACTCCCAGCAGCTCCAGCGGAGCCCGTAAAAATAGCGGACGAGCCCAGTGCGAGGCAGTCGATTTCCAGGAAGCGGCAGGGGCGCGGTGACCTCTGCCAGGGAATCGTGTCGTAATCCGGCCGGACCTTCCAGCTGTCCATTAGACCAAATGATGTAGACGCGAGGAGATGCGCCGCCTGACGTCACCGCTCTTCAAACGTCACCGGCGGAGATGAATTTTGAACGCTTCGCGCGTCAAGTGGATGATGATGGGGGGGGAAAAGAGAGCTCGTCGGTTCTTTGTTCGTTGCTTTTTTGCGGCGCGCCAAAGGTGCGCGAAACTATTAGAGTCTTTCGGGCGAAGAGGCAACTTCTGCGTCTGAAACTTTCTACCTTTTGTTTTGGCTTTTATTAATATTCTTTTGAAATGCTAATTGCCCAACGCCCGCTTCCTCCTTTTTTTTTTCCATCTCCGCAAATCAAACAAGTAACAGTATTAATGTACAGTTGCGACAACTCGACCGTAACGAACTGTCGCTTTTTATCCCAGCGCGCAGAAATCCAGACGAACCAAAAAAAAAAAAGAAAAAAAAACACATCACGCTCCGTTTCGAAAACAAACGATCGGCCGGCAATTGTTTGTTCGGCCTAATGCAACGTAAACACCGCCCCCTCCCTTCCCCCTCCTCTCGAAAACTGAAAGAACGCCCAAAAATAGCATATCCGACCCAAACGCGCTTCGAAGCTGCGCGCGTCTTTCGTTAGCGGCTTCCTTCCCGTAAAAAAAAGGGGCCGTCGCAATTTTTCATCGCGGGTAATTAAATTTAAGGCAGGATAAATATCGCCTTTTCCCTCTGTCAGGGCCGGCTAAATTTAAAGCCCTTTTCGCGCACGAAACGCCGCAGTCTTATCTTATTTTACTTGCTCTTGGCCCTCTCGGGAGCTTTGACTTCCCCCCCCCCCCTCCCCCCTTACGATGCCACGTGCCGTGTGGGTGGGAGGGTAATTCATTCATGCTTTTGGCTATTTATATACGGCGGAGGAAATAAGAATTTTCGCCGGCGGAGAGGATATTTTCGGTGTCTTTTTGGGAGGAAGAGTTGCTGTTTATTGTATGGGAGAGACGTGGAGGGCATAAACTTACGGATATCTTTTTCGTACCTTACGGAATGTTGTAATGTAAATTATCGAATAGAGCGAATATATATGATTAATATGTTAATTTTAAAAACGTGCTGTCGGTTATAAATTTATAAATACTTTAAATCAAGTATGTAATTTGTTTATTTATTGACGGTGTTATCTACAGGGTTATTAGGCGGATGAAATAATGTCAATAGATAAGCCGATACGATATCCCTCCGCCTCGATGCGGGATTTACTTTTTATTGGTGTTATCACTTTCTACGATTGTCATTCATTGATTCAACACTTTGACGTAAATGACAGCGTTTAACATTCAGGGCGACCATTAGTTAGTAATGTAAATAACGTGCATCTAATTAAAAACTGATGAAATTCTGTAATTTCCAAGTTTTATTTGAAAAGGAGACGTGTATCATTGAAACGGCAAGCTTAGTTTTCTGAATTTTAAATGCCCGCAATTTGCCGAACCTAAATAAAACCAGATTTATCGAATCGAAGTGAAATTTTACAATCATTCAATTGACACCGAGACGAATATACGCAGTGAATCACTAAAATCTCCTCCCATCCAAATTTAGAAAGTTCCTTCTACCTCCCGGCGAGACTTTTCTAAAAAGAAAATTCAACTTCGCTCTTAAAGGAAAAGGCGACCTTTAAACAAAGACCCAATATATAAATCCACACAAAAGCACTTTTTAAGCACCGGTTCACAATTAAAAATCCCGGGACGACCCGATCCTCGAAGTAATCAGCTCTCCGAGGCGAGAGGCGGTACTCGATCCTCGTTCGCGTTCGCGCGACTTTCCCGGGGGGGCACTCGAACTCTCTCTCTCTCTGCGCGTCGTCCGCGTCGTCGCCGCAACGTGAAATAATCGCCGCCGAAAGTTTCGCGCGCGCGCGCGGCCTGTTTTTTTTTCGCCTTGATAATTCTCGTGCGAGCGCGCGGCCGAGTTCGGCTTAATTAGCCTGCCGCTCTCTGTCGCTTTTTAATGAAGAGGCACGCGGGAGAGGAGGAAGAGGGCTCGCGGGTAATTGCCGGGTGTCGCGCCATTTCTCTCGCCCCGAGAGAGCTTTTGCTTTATTTTATTCGTTTTGCCTGGATTTTTTTTTGTATTGACTCTGCTGCGCGATTCGCGGCTCGGACAGAAGTGAAACGGAGAATTGTCGGATTTAAGGTCTGCTAAAAAACTAAGACACCGCTGAAGATTCTTAAAATCAAGTTTTTAGTGAATTCACAATGGGTTTTAATGCGAGTATGTTATTAAGTAAATAAAGGCCGATTGTACGAAACTTTTGAGTTTGTCAAACTAATTTATGACCAAAAGAAGTGTTCCATCATAGTTACTGTACTGACTAGTCGGGTGAATGTAAATTTATCATAAAAATTAAAATACACTTTCGACTTTCCATTACCCTGTTATTAATAATATTTAAAGTGAAACATTACCCTTATGATTCATCTCACGAAACAATAGATAATTTATCAAAGTGATCTTTATTGGTACACAGTTCACATGCTCCACCTCCGGAGTGAAGTAAGCACTTTAAAATGTGCTCACCCCAGAGTCATTTGTTATTGGACAAACCGAACGAGAATACATATCGATCCGTTTCTTTCACAAATGACAATCCGACTACCAGGAGTACCAGCTCTCATTTTCAGATGTCCGAATATCGCTCAACGAGGTCACTTTCTCTCCGTTCAAAGGCTCGCTGTCGAGCTCGAAAGAAAGAAAGAAAAAAAGGCGTACTCGTTAAGCGGCAAAAAAGAACAGCGTAATATTGCTCGTTCTGCGGAGATAAAAAGATCAAAATGACTTTTTAAATTAAACCTATAGTGTACACTGCAGATAAATTAGATTACTTAGCTTCGAGTGTTATGCAATCAACGATAAAAGTTATAAATTGAATTTTGAATGGGAACGATTATTCTATACTTATTATATTTTGTAAGCAACAGATTTAAAAAAAGTTTTTTAAACTATATACAAATCTATATATTTTTTACTTACATCTCCTTTACGGCGATGGAAAACTTTTTAAACGCAAAACATAAATTATTATTGCGCGCTATTAAAAATTTTTTTTTACTGCTCGGTATAATTTGACTAGAAATCTAATCATTATTTTTCTCTGTTTCAGGTGAGTTACAGAAAGCCCATTCCTCCTCTGAAATATCTTCGGTCACGCAAGACCGGGGCATAAATTTATTTCGCATTCATTTACGTAAGTACACCGCCGAGATTGCCTCTAAAAAAAAGAAACCGTATCTCCAAGACTCGCTCCCAATAGCTAATCAAACCCACACTTTTCGCCGGCTAATTCCTCGACCAATGATTCCGAAGAACCCCGGCGATGAACTCGAAACATAAACAAACTCGAGAGTCGGAGGGAAAAGAGTTCATTCAACGAAAAGCGGACGATCCGCGCAAAAACCAGTCTGACCGGTAAACCGCGTAAAAACCCGGGGTGCACGTAAGCCTTGCATTGTCACGCTCGTAAAACGAGTCGTAAAACAGCTCGGGGAAAAGTCGGGCCGACGTTAATTAAGCCCGTCGACTTGGGAATCGGCGACTTTTGGGAAGGGCGAATGTATATGGTTTCGTTTTAATTTTTGTGAGATCGTATTTTTTTTGTACGGGGCGCGGCGGTAAAGGCGGTTTTAAATTTTCGAGAAACTTTGTAAGACACGAAGATTTGATAGGTTTCCCGTGAAATTCTCTTGTCGTTAGATAAATTTTGGTTGTTTGCTCTTTAACAGATTGTTGAAACCTTACAAAAAATATTTTTAAAGCTGCAAACAAATCAATTTTTAGTTTAAAATTTAGTCGTTTTCCATACTTTGTACATACTTAGAGTACCGTTTTAATCGGTGATTATTTTAATCCGATAAAAATAAGAAACGACACTATTGAAAAAAGTTTCAAATACGCAGTTTCGAAAGCAACTTCGTCAGCATCAATCATTTAAAGAATTTAATCGCATTCCCGCGAAATTAACGAAAAACAAGCAAGTAGCAGAAACTCCGACGTTCCCCCCGAAAGCCCCATCGATCACAATTTCCCAAAAAATTCTAAGCTCCCCGTCCGAATTCCACGAGAAAAAAAAATCGAGCTCTCCTCCGGCGGTCGCCGAAAAAGAAACAAAAACAAATGTAACAATGAATAATCGACTCGTCCACCGCGCGGGCATCTTCTCTCTCTCGAATCCAGCACGATTCGCGCCGAGGCCTGGAAAAGGAGGGCGTCGACACCGGCCGAGTCCTCATTGCGCGTGCGCCTGCCGTTCAATTATTATCGCCGCGTCTCGCCGCCTGCCGCGGCGCGTTTTCCGTGCCCGGCTGGCTTCTCTGGAATGCAGCTGCCTTTCGCGAGAGAGAGAGAGAGAGAGAGAGAGAGAGAGAGAGAGAGAGAGACTAGAGAGCCGAGCCGCCGAGCGTCATTGAAAAATAGCCGCTTGCGAAACGAGCGCGCGCGAGAGAGAGAGAGAGAGAGCTGTTAGCGCACCGAGCGCGCGAGCAGGGGACCGATTACTTAAGCTAATTGCGGATTTTGCGACGTTGGCCGGGAGGCTGGGAGTGGGTTTTTGGGCCTGACGGATTTAGGGGGGGGGGAAGGGGCCTTCTTTTAACCTGAATTTTTAAATCCGAGGCCGAGGATAAAATAATGGGGTCCTCGGATTTTTAACGACGACGAGTTTTTACGCGACTCTAAAATTTTTATTGTAGTCAGTTTTCAAAGAGTTGTGAATATTAACTTTTATACTAGTATAAAAGTTAATGATTAAAGTTCTCCTGCGGTTGTAACGGGCAATAATTGTTCGTTAATGCGCGATTAACGAAACGAATGTCCGAGTAAACTTTAAAACACGTTATTTTCTTCAACTTTCTTCAATTAAAAACCTTCTGTAATTATTAAATTACTTCGAAGGTCCACTCGCTGCCAGTGAATCATTAATTGTGCCGAGAAAACTTTCCGTCTTAATTAACTTACAGCTGTAAATTGAAACAGGAGTAATTTATTTCTTATATATACGAATGTACTGTATGCATTTTAATCCTTTTCAGTATGAAAAACAAATTTTTCCTCGTCGCGCCGTGGAATTCTCATAAATTCTCGGGCTCCTTGGCGAGTTTCCGATGAATATAGAGTCACGACGTGAAAGGCAAGTCAAAAATTTATGAAGCGCGAGAAAAATTGGATCCTTAGGTTTTACTTTTATTTAAATACTGGACAGGTTATTATTCTGAAAAATATTTTTTCGTGGATTCGAGTTCAAAGAAAAATTATTACTTATCGAGTATTATATTTCTTACATCCTCGGTAGTTATACTTTTTTTTTCCATTCAAAGTGTAAACGACCCGGAAACGTAAAAAAATTTACAAATTGAACGTTGAAAAACGTAATTAATTCGAAAATTAAAAAAATTGAAAAGTTGAACAAAAATCCTTTCGGAAACCCCTCAAAACAGACGAATAAACGATCCTCAAAAGAAAGGAGATAAAAGCCTACAGCGAAAGAAAAGCGAATGGAAAGCCCGCATTACCGTCATCGAAAAACTCTCCTCGTCAGTTCCCAGCGTCAGCGCAGAGCGCGCCTGCAGCCTCTCGCGTCATTTCCGTCATCCTCGTGAAAAGCGTTCCTACCCACACCCGCCTCTCTCCCGACGCGTATCGGGCCTACGTACAGCTCCGTTGATCCGTCCTTATGATTTGCACACAATGTGCGCGCGCGCGCCTCTCCTCCTCGGCTCTGCTTTCACCTTACAAAACGCGCGCGTGTGTGCGTTCTCGCGCGCATTTGAATATAGCGGCCCCCCCGCGTGCATTTCAATGCTCTCGAGTACTCTCACCTTCCGACAGGGCCGCCAAGCGCATATACGATTATCGGCCGCCGCCGCTGCCAAACGCGGAGCTGAGCGACTCTCTAACTCTTTGTGAAAAACGGCCGGGCGCCGATGTGCGCGATGCTGCACGGGGAATATCGGGGATTTCAAGGTTGCAGCCGGGCTGGTTAACGGGGACGGGCCTTTTTTCGGAGGGTTTTTCGGGATTATTGGGCTTGCGAAATTTTGGGCTTTTGACACGGGCTGCTTTCTCGTTTGCCTCTTGCGGTCTTGCGGAATTTCTTGCTGGACTTGATGTATTCTCGAGGAAACCGGAAATATCGAGTTTTAGAACGCGCGCAAAATTCGTAATGCTTCTGAATTTATCTCTTGTATTTTACTCGTTTTTAACTGCCCCTATAATATTATTGCGTTATAAAATATCTAATATAATGCAAAAAGGAAAAAAAATCGAGTTATAATTTAGCTTCCAATTTCGAAATTGACAAAAGATAAGAAAAAGCAATTAATCGACAAAACGTCAAGTCCGATCCCGGTTCTCCGTGCCTCCTTGAAAATTTGCCGCTCGAACCTTCCCGCCTCCCGTCGAATCGACGCGACGATACACCGAGGCACACAGTATTCGCGCGGCGCGGCTTCACGGCCGAATAGGCGCGGAGACGCGAGAGACGCGTAACGAGAGAAATATGCGCGCTTTCTCGTTACTTCATTAGAGGCGTATTTAGCGAGGGCCGCGCGCAATGCGCAATTGTCTTGCGAGAGAGGGAGAGCCCGCAGGGGCGAAAGTATATATATACCGGAGCTCTGTGTTCCCTCGCGCCTTTTTTGCGCGCCTCGACGATCGGAGATATATATGCCGAGAAAGTTCTCTTGTCCCCGCATTGGGGGAAAGAGGAGCGACAAAGTCGAGCAGAAAATTAGCCGGCTCCGATTCCGCGGGCTCCGTGCCCTCGCGTTCGCGTTCCTCGCCGCGGCCTAGTTAACGCCCTATTTCGATTCTGCGGCGGGAAACGCTGCTGCGCGGGGAGAAAGGGTTGCGAGTTCACTGCGTCGATGCTCGATGTTTCGGGGGTTCGAAGGGAGTTTTGTCGCCGAGGGGCTCGTTGGAGTTTGACTTTTGGTGAACGATCGTTGGCTACTGGAAAAGAATGTTTTCAGTTTGTATTTACATTTTTTTAGGTAGCTGTGCTCCGCTTGAATCGTTATAAAGTTTAGTCTAACTATTAAATGAACAATGTTATGTTAATGTTTCAATGTTCATTATACATTGCTTCTTGATGTTCATGTTTACCTAAACGAAAAATAGAAGAATGGAATTTCCCGATCATTGACATAAGTAAAGCAGTTACCCAAATATAGAGAAAGCAATCGTTGTGTCAAACCCCAGTACGTAAAAAGAGTTAAATTGACATTTGCAGGCGATACTTCATGTACTAAAAATTCTAAAACGAAGCTTTCAGTCAATTCGTAAAGGGAAAGTGAAACGTCAAGCATCGGTAATATTATATAAGATTCCGAATAATTGATCTCTCAAAGGTGTAAGGAAAAGGAAGGAGTTAAAAAAAACACTTTCTTTTTTACCGGCTTACGTTCCAATTCAATAAATGCCGTCCCTCCCAAACTTCCTCTCCCAAAGAAAGTACTTGTACTACGAGGCGCAGTAAAAAAAAAAGAAAGTGCATTAATTCCTTTCTTTTTTTCGAGCACTTTTGCCTCGGAGATGCGGACGAGGAATACATCTCGCATCGAAAATAATTCCGGCCTGCGACGACTATCGACGTCCATCTAACATCGCCGTTATTTACGTACGTCGACTGAAGAGGAAAAGATCGAGGAGTGTGTTTAGTCAGACGGTTTACGTAACGAAGGTGTCTCTCCTGCATTTTTCGCTGCACTTTACAATTTTAATCACTTGTTTTTCCAAGTGGTTTTACTTTTCGTTTTCTCGCATCTTAGAATTTATTGTTTATTTGCTCTATTTTTGAGGGGAGGTTCGTCAATTATTAGTTTCGATGATATTTTAAACGAATTTATCGAAAGAAACGTAGTATTGCAAATGAAAAGAATAATCGCGAAGATCATTTTGCGATCGAATTCAGAGGTTCTTTGTGTAAAAATAAAATAACGGACTGCAAGGAGGTCGAAAGCAGCATCCGGGCAAAAAGAAGCTTTCAAACTATATCTTCCCTCCAACCTGATCGCTAAAAATCGCTAAAAAAAATTCACGAAAAATCTCATCGTCCGCGAAAAAGAGAGGCCACAGCCCTCGCCAACGCAACCTCAGCCGCGAAGTAACATTTACGTCCGCGACCAAGAAGCCCGTCTCTCCCCGGCGAACTTTCGAGGAGGTCAAAAAAGCGGCCGCGGCAAACCCGCGGACGAGAAACGCGGAAAGGCCCACTTGCTCATTCCCGGTGCGTTCGCGCGCGCCTCGTTTGCGGATTCGGGCCTCGTGCCGGAATGCCGCGGAACGCCGTGTGTACAACGCTGCAACGTCCGTCCGGCCCCCCCCCCCCCCCGGGGCTCCTTTGTTTCCCCGCGGCTGATGTATGCCGATCGTTAAAAATCGAGCGAAAGGTCAGTCGCCGTAGGCTGTTTGGCGAGGGGGAGGGAGCCCCGGTGCGTATATTTACTCTTCGACGGGGATGGGGAAGAGAGGGTGCACGCGCAAGGTTCGGGTCTGTCGCTCGCTGGGAGCGTTCGTTAGCGGAGGTGTTTGCTAATTGATTGTCGGAAATTTTGAGGGAAGTATTTTTCGATTGGGAGACGAGTTTTTCGGGTGGAATTCGGGAATGGGATTTGAAATTTAATTGTTTTTCTATAGCCGATATTACTTTCTTCCAGTTTAGCTTTGGGGTTGAATTTTTTTTTATTATTGTAATTTGTAAGTTCGACCTTAGGTTACTGTATAATTTCGCGTTTTAAAGGAAGCTTTTAAGCATACAAATCGATCATTTTTTTTTTTAAATGCAAGTCGAGCTGACGGTACAAAAGAATGTTAATGAATAAAACAATGAAGAAAAGAAAGAAAAAGTCGGTAAGGAATGCTGCGCTCGCACTCGCGGTAATCTGAATAAAACGAAGGATCAAGCCTACGTCAGCATAATAATGCAGTTAATTTGATCCATTGCCATTACTAAAACGCAATTTATCTCCAATGCAAAAGAAAATCTTAAAATATCGAGAGAAGAAAACGTTTTTTCACCTCCAAGAGCTTGCGCAAAACTGACCAACCAATGCACGTACAAAGAGAATATTTAGTTTTCATTTTTTTTCATCAACCCCTTCGTTCGAACGACGAACGGCTGTCGCCCGCGCAAAAAAAAAAAGAAAAAATTAGCCCTCGCTCTCTTATCTCGGCGCAAACAGCTCGTCCTCGGTAATTGAAGCCGAGAGCCTCGCGTGCTCGGGCGACACGCTCGCTTGTCCTTTTCGCTTATAACTCCCCCCCGAAGATCAAGGAGAAAGCTCGTTCAAGCCCGCGAGCGTCGCAAGGCCTGGGAGATGGCTATCCCGAGGCGTTTGTCTCCCGATTTCGAGGATTTTCCCGCGGGAGAGCCTGAAAACTGCCCGACGCGAGCTCGGATTAACGAGGCTTTTTTCTAAAGCACCGGGAGGCGACTGCTTAAATGCTCCTCGAATCTTTGCTTTAGCTTTTGCGTCTTTTGTTTTTACCTTAATATTTGTAATTGCATGTTTGCCGAGCGTTTGGCAAAAGTTAGTAATGAGGATATTTGTAATTGCATGTTTACCGAGCGTTTGGCAAAAGTTAGTAATGAGGATAATTTGTATGTCGACAGCGTTTGTCATTTGCCCGTTTATTCTTCTATGAATGAGAGAAAAATTACAGGCGCTTATTGTTCTTTGGAGGCAAAGTTCAGCGTGACTTGCAATTGAACAATTAATAATTGTTGAATAAAGTAAAATACAGAAAGAGGCTTATTATACAATTACGGTTATCAATATAAAACCAATGTACAGCACATTCTAATAAGTTTCTAAAAAAAAATTAAGAGTTTCTCAATTCTGAATATTAATTTATAAAACTCGTTCGTCATGTACGTAAGTTCGAGATTTATAGTTAGAAATTTGCGTGAGTCATGAGCTGCGTTTCCCCCTAATCGTTTTTAGAGTTCAATTTAATGCGGAAATATTAAAACATTTTGTTCTCGAGAAAATGAGAATTTCTTTTACTCGCTGTATAAATAAAATTCACCGCAGGAAGTACTTTGATAACAAGAAAAAAGAATTATTGCCCGTTGTAATTCTGATCATACAAGTAAGGCAATTTAAACGTCATTATACGTACTTTATCAGAAATTTCGTCGGCAATTTGATGTTTCAAAACAAGCCACCTCTTTCCTCTCCAATGAAGCCCCCGCCGCCTCTCGATACTCCATCCATCAGCGCGAAACAACGCCGAGAACGCTTTTCCAGCTCTGACACGGACCTCTCCAGCCCCGGCAGCCGCGTCGCTTCGATCGCGCCGAATCGTTCCCTGGAAATCTCTCCGGCCCTCGTGCGCATCGGGCGATCAAAGGCGAGGCCGAGAGAAAAAAAAAGGACACTCGGAACGAACGGGCGAAAGCACGAGGACACGAGAGGGCCGGAAAAGGAAGTTACGAGGAAGGGAGAGAGAGACGCGGGGAAAGAGCCGAAACGCGACTCGGCCTCCTGCAGCTTAAGCCTGGAAATCTCTCTCGCTAAATCCATTAGCTCGCTCCCCAATTAACTTGCGATTTCGTCGTCGCCGAGAGTCGTTGCTCTCTCTCGTCGTCGGGATTGCGACTGCGCGGTAATGCTCTCTTTTCCTCTCTCGCCCGTGCCCTTCGGACGTTGCGAGGCGACATTTATAGTAGAGGTTTTTCCGAGAAGGCGGTGGGGGGGGGGCGGGATACGCGAAGCTTTTTCATCGAGGATTCAATGCTGTATTACGGTAATTCTATCTCCGATGTGGAGCCCGCAATGTCGGAATATCGAATATTGGATTCGGTAAGGCGCTTGGCGAGCGAAAGCATTTTATACCGATCGATTTCCCGAAAGGGATTAAATTCGAAAAAAAAAGAAACAGGAAGAAATTTGCAATCTCTCGGTGAAAAACTTTTCTTTAAATATATAGCCAACTAGTCGTTTCGAAACACGAACGAATTAATTACGCGAATTCCATCCATCGATAAACGCATCCATCTTCCCGGCGTCGAGTTAAAGCCGTCAACTACTTTAAAAAGATATCGCTCGGCCATCAATACCGTACTAATAACCCACATTTAATTCTCTCCGCCGCTGGCTCCATTTACTCAAAGCCCCTTAACGTCGAGCCGTCGATACCAGGCGTCGAATGAACCCTCTCCCTCTCCCGGCTTTTTACGTCCATTCGCTCTCCTCGCGAATTCCCGTCGGTCAATAAACGAGCGATTCAGCCTCGTGGCACGCCGAGCTCGCGAATATATATATATATATATATGTGCGTGCACGCACGTATATACACAGGCGCGCGCGAAATATCACGCGGCTCGAAAGCAAAAGCCTACGACCGGGAGAGACAGACGCAGTCGCGAGAGAGAGAGAGAGAGGGAAAGAGCTCCTCCGGGAGAGAGCGGAGGGAGAAAAGAGGGAAGAGGGATCGATCAATATACGGCGGCGGCGCCGGGACACACCGGATGTTCCGGGGAAGACAGCTTTTTCGACGGACGTTTCCCGCGGCGCGCGAGGAGAGGGAAAATTTGAAAGTTCGGCCGGGAGGAGCGGCAGGCGAGGAGGAACGGACTGTTTCGGGGGGTTTTTTTTTTTGTTTTTTTTTTTTGCGCTCTTTTTTTGGGGTGGATTGATTTTTAATGCTGATCGGTTGAGTTTCGTTGTGTTTCACCTGCCGTGTTGAGTTTTGCAATTTTTTTTATATTGTAATTGGAAAGGAAAAAATTAATTAAAATAAATGGTAAATGTTGTCACGGTATTTATAAATAAATAAACGAACAATTGAAGGTTTGATAAATATTAATTTATGTCAATATCTATATAACTGCATTTAGATTGAATGTCAAGAATTTGTAAATTACAACAAAAATCCTTTCATTTACGTAATCCTATTAGCATTTAAAAAAAACGGTAAATTCTACAACAAATCCTGTTATTTCAAAGGCCAGTAAAACTAACCTCTTCATTCTTTCCAAACAAGTGAAGCTCGGCCACTTTGAGCAAAATCATTGTAATTATTCAGCTCCCCCGCCTCGGCGAAATATCGTTTAATTACTTTCTCCAAGACCCGTCGTATCTCCCTGGCAACTCGTCGATCGTCGTCTCCTTACCTCCCCGGAAAACCCCCGGCGCCAACCGTATTTCATTATGATGCTCGGACAAAACAAACACACCTCCGCGCCGAGCGTCTCGTCGCTCGTCAAAAGGCGAGACGACGCGCGCGCCTATTCCGGAAAACGAGAGAGAGAGAGAGAGTTTTTGAATGCCCGGGGCCGGAAGATGAAAAGCCGTGAACCCCTCCCCCGGGGAGGTTGTAACGAAGCGGGAAAGCGCCGGAATCATCAGGCCGCGGAGAATCAACAAAACTGGCTGAGTCGACTCGGGGAAATTATTTATGAGGCCGAGGAACGAGTGCAAATAGCGCGTGATGGGCTTAGGAAACGAGGCTGCCGCCCGAGCGACTTCAAAGGAGACGGATGGCCGAGAGATGCGCCGCTGCTTGGGCTCTCGGGGTACTTTGGGGAATATCCCTATACCGATGTGATTTGCCGCTAAACTGACGTCGTCCCTGGAATGTGAATTGACGAAGATCCAAGCAGTGCTTTTCGAAAATATTAGGCGTCGTGACTCTTGCGAACTTAAACTTACATTTAACGTACTGCACTTATTTTACCATCTCAGCAGCTAAAAGTAAAAGTAACCTCGAAGAATCCGATTAGGCAAGCAACATCGGACTCCATTCAGCCCCGAAGATAAGAAAAATCCTCGCTTTTCCGGCGAGAGGGACGTTAAGGTTGTAAGAAGGGAAGGAAGAGGCCCCGAGATCGACTTTCTTCCTCGGCGTTTCCATAGGCGACCGATGGAGGTTTCCCCGGCCTGCGTGCTGTTCGTTCTCGCGCCTCCCCGAAGAGGTTACTCGCTGGGCTTGCGGTTAGGGGAGAGTCAGTTTTTATCCCTTTCGCCGACTGATATATATATTCGCCCGCGACTCGGCTTTTTTACTCGCTAATGAAAGCGAGTTTTGCGCAACGATTTGCCGATTCGGTTTATTCGATTTAACGGCTCGTTGCGCCAGCTGGTAATTTGTTTTTGCTTATTTCGCTTGGTTAATGAAGGATTGGGTAGTATCGAACGGTGTTTATGGTTTACAAATAATAGTAGCTTAGATGCTGGTAAATTAACCCTTTATTTATCAAAATATTCTAGCGTTAAACTGTTACGTCAACGAATGACAAATTATTTAAATGATATTAAAAGTAATTCAAATGCAAAAGTTTCAAGGATAATTTTGAATTTTTCATAATTATTTAAATTTGGTATCATAACGCGGGATAACAATATCAAAAAGAGAATCACTTTTTGAAAGTTGAAATTTTCTTTCGAAATTTCTCTAAATGCGTTTTCAAAAGTAGCGTTTCTAATATTTTGTGCTTGTACTAAACGCACCGATGCGTGATTGTTGCGTAACGTGAATCACGAGGCTTGGTGCTTTTGTTACACTCACAGATTCCGAAGCACTAATAGATTATATCATAACCGCAGAGCTGTTTTTCCGTTCCCGCTAAACTCTGCATTTTCTATTTATAAAATGTTACTATTTATAATTTTTTTTCATTATTAAAGATGTTGTAACGATTGAATTTTCATTTCCTTGTAATTGTAAGATGTTTTGTTATGAACTTTCTATTTTATTACCATATTTTAATAGCATCTTGCATCGTGCATATAAAATTCTTTTATTTTTATTTTATTACCTTTCGATTATTACGCCGCAATATTTCATTGTATTAATCTAGTACGCTTTTGACTTCCTTCTTCTTTGCAAATGGCGTTCCGTTTCATGCAAAAATAATTTATTGTTAATGCCCTCTAATAATTAATAATCCCCAAGATATTCTGATAAGCCTTCAAATAACTTTCTCTCTAACTTGCACTACATACTGAAAATTTTTTGCTATTCGGGATTTTTTTTTTTGGGAGTGCCAAGGTGCAATAAATGAATGGTTGAGATCAATCATAATTCAGTGTAAAATAAAATAAATTACTTTTATTTTTAATTCCCTTATATCTAGTTTTAATGCAATTTTATTATATTCTTAATTTATTCACGCACTTTTCTATTCGTCTGCATATTCGTCAAAATTAATTTAGAGATAGATATATTCGTAAATCTCTATTACTTGAATTTAATACGAAAGCTGAAGGGTTATACATTATCTCCTCTTACCGAAACATCATCAATCTTTCAGTAAATTTCCAACCACGTCCTGCGCTTGGCGCAGCCAACTCGTCTGAAAAATGTCGCATATCCGAGGAGCAAAGTCTCCCGACAGGAAAACGAAGCTTAACCGGTGCATTCCATCTCGGCGGCGTTTTTTTTTTCCGCTCGCTCCGACATGCAATAACAACAGCGGCACGTCCGCGTATAAATAATCGCCGGCTCGATATACGCCGGAGAGCAGCTCACTTTCCGGTCTCTCGCGCGGAAGCGTCAGTTATACTCTTCTTCCTCGACGAGACGCCGCGCGAAATAATGGCGTAATCGTACCGATGCCGACTGACCTCCTTGCCGAGCTGCGTGGCTCACTTCCGCTTTGGTGGTTCGGAGGATTTTTTGCTGGTGCCCGTGGAGTTTCGTTGCTCGGTGGCAGGCATTGGACTGGTTTTCGGTTGCAAGTTAAGGCGGTCTTATACCTGCATTATGCAGGTGTGTTAAGATGACCTGAAACAAATTTTATGATACGCTCCCCACTATTTTCGATAAAAAAAAAAGAATTGGTGTTTATAAGGAATAAATTATTTTTAACAGCTGTAATAAAATGTACAATGTAGAGCGAATCTACCTAGTACGATTAAAAATTTAGTTGAATTTTGAAACTTATAGGTTTATTTGACATTTCTACGACTAAAATATTCAAATCTTAAATTAGAATCTGCACGTTATTCTTGTTTAAATGGTTTAAAAATAAGGAACAGTCATAACAGTAAATATTTATTGCACCCAACATTTTACAATAACTTGAGAAGAATGCTTTACAACTACTTATTTTGCTTTACTATAATTAAAATAATTCCATTCTGACCCATTCTAGAAGCAGTAAACCATAAACGTCAGTTTGAGAATTTTAGAAAGTAGTTGCAAGGGTATTTCGGTAATTTAAGACACGGACAGTGAGAAATATATTAACGACGTTGACCTTTCATGCGGTGGATCTAGAAAATTTTTTTCTAACTATACTTCAATATTTAAATTAAAAAAGTGCTAAAAAAAGATTCGTGGCCTTGTTTTAATCTACTCTGAAGAATAGCAATAACGAATTATCATACAAAACTATATTGTTCATTAAAAGAAAAAAAGGAGTAAAAATGACTATTCTGTATCGTAACCTGAGATATGAGAAGAAAAAAAAAGATTTTTACTAAACTGAATAGTAAATATTAAAGTCGAAAATTATAGATACGAGAAGAAAAATAATATTTACTATTCGTGAATAGTAAATATTATTTTTTCGACTTTAATATTTACTATTCAAATAGTAAAAATCTTTTTTTTTCTTCTCATATCTCAAGTTACTGCAGATTAGTAAAATTTTACCCCTTATTTTCTCTGTGTTTCTTTATCATTTTGAAATTACAAATTTGAAGATAAAGCAGTTGTAAAAGTGGCGCATTATTGAATTTTCACTGATCAACCTAACCTATCTCCACGTTCTTCGATCAAAAAAGTAACAATTCATTACTTACCAATTGAACTTAACAAAAGCCATTTAAACTCGGAGAAAAAAAAAGATTCCTATCCAGAATATTTCTGCACGGCTCGCACCGCGATTCACATCAGGCGCTCCTCGCCGACGACTACCGCCCAAGTTCGAGGTCAGCTATGGCCGTACAATTAATGTTTCAATACCCATAAATAATTCCCCCTCCGCCGACGGCGACTCCCGTTAGCGAAAAGCAATCCGCGGAGTATGTAATTACAGGATCCGCGCTCTCTCTCTCTCTCTCTCTCTCTCTCTCGCCCGCCAGTTTTCTAAAGCGAAAGGAACTAGTAACTCGAGGCCGGTTTTATTAGCGAGCCCCGAGAGAGTGTTTTTGAATTCCGCGCGCCGATGCCTGACCGACAATCAATTCGATACGCGCGCCAAGTTCGTAATTGTTGATTACCGATCGGAGCTGGAATGCCAAAGCGCGTCAGTCCGACGAAGGAGGCTCGCGGGATGAAAATTGGCGAATTGGATGATTTTCGCGGCTCGGGTGACGTTTGCGACGTTGCTTTCGCGATGAACGGTTAGTCATAGCATTTAAAAATAGAGTCATATCGATAGTTATTTATGTTTATTTATCGAGTCTCAATTTCAATGTTTTTTTAGACTTTTTATAATCTTTAGACATTACGTGACGTTTCTTGGATAATTAAATAAAGTATTAGATGAATTAAAAAAATGTTTCCTTATTATTTCTGAGAAGAATGACCCAGCCTAAAGAAATAGATTTTAGATTAAAAATTAAATATAATAATGTACGTAAATATTTTATTTATTGAACGTTTTTTTCGTATCAAATAATTATTAAACGATTATTATTGGTCTTTTTTCAAACTAGCACTCACTCAATTTAATATTCCTAATTATCTTACATGAAATAAAGCAAGTATAGACGACATTTACCTTATTTAATTTAAAAGCCTCAACTCACGTACAATTTCGTGGCTTTACATTTCCTGTCTCGTATCGGTATTTAATCAAAACTGGCATAAACCACTTTGCCTTATGACTAATTCACTTACATTTTCGAGATAGTAACGCAGCTTACCAGTCTTTGGAGAGTAGATTAATGAAATTTCGCTCGTCTCATGAAAAGCGAATTGAATAATCTCGGATTCGTTGTTTATTTAGAAATCTCGACGGCCGATAGATCCGAAATAGAACGAAACATTTATTGATTCAGTTCGTTGTCGAGTTAGAGAGGGAGGAGCGTCTGGAATTTAAATAACTTGTTTTGGTTTTCTGCGACTGGAAATGCAGTCTGTCGATCAAATCTGATCTGACTTCAAAAGGAACGTTCGTCTGTAGTTTCTAAAAAGCTTTTGAGTGATATGGAAATCTGTCGGCGAATTGGACGTGAATGTTATTTTCTAGTTCAGCATATATGTTCTGCGTATCGACTGTCAAAGTGTTATTGCTTGTTGCATTGTACAAAAAAGTAAATTGAAAAAAGAAAAGTTGCAATAATCCAGTGATGGTATTGGAAAAAAAAAATCGACAGAAGCTTTTCCAGAAACCAGCCCATGAAAAAGATACCAGGTGAACTTTTTTTGAGACTAATAACGAGTCAAAAAAGAATGTATAAATAGATATATAAACGCGAAGAAAGAATTTAATCATACCCCTTTAAAAGTGAAAAATTTCGAAAAAAAAGCATTACAAAGAAGCAAATATAAATTCAGCCGAAAATCTAACCTAAAATCCAAGCTCACACTGTCATGTTGACCCCTCAGGTGACGCGCTCGGCAGACCTGGCAATCGAGATCCCGGGCAACCTGAGCCAGGGGGGCGCCTGGTACCGGCTGGACTACACGCCGCGGGTCGGCAACCCGCCGCCCAACTCGACCATCCCCGCCTCCAAGATCGGCGACGTCATAAAGTTCAGCGAGGGCCTGCCCGGCACCAGATACGAGTACTGGCTGTACTACAGCAACGACACGCTGCACGACTGGCTCACCTGGACCGCCTCCATCATCACGCGTAAGATTTTTTTAGTTATCTTTTTTTATGCCACTCGGAAGCTCGGAAGTCCAAGTAGTTTTATCCTTTTGGAATGAATTAATTCACTTTTGATAATCGGTCAATGAAGGATCCCTGTAAATTTCAACGATATAGTCAAACGAACGATTACCGCGAACATATCTGGATATTAATAAACTTTTCCCACCGCCCAAACATCAAAATCATCCGTCTCGGAAGGCAGAAGAAAATGAGTTTCTCCAAAAATCGTCAAAAGCTCAAAACTTTCGAAGTACACCTGTGGCTCGCTTGCGTCAACATTCGCTCACGCCGCGAAATTCCGCGTAACGTTCTAGGCCAGAGGCCGCCGCGGGTTCCCGATCACGTCAATTTCCTCCGACTGCCAGAGGCGCCGCCTCGTCGCGAGAGACGAATTTCGAGCGGTCACGAGGCGCGACGACGGTGACGCGAGACGCGCCCGCCGGGATATGTTGACCTATTAGCAGTGGACTTTCGGTGAATGCTTGGGGTGGCCGGTTAGCCGATTTCGAAAGAGTGCTTCTTCGTGGGTAAGGAGCGTTTGCTTGAATCGGGGCTTTGAAAATCTTTGTTTAGCTTGGTACGAACGAATCGAGAATTTTTGCTTTCTTTTATAGAAAAATATTTTATATCTATGGTGCGACTAATTCATAAATTTTACGGTAGATTAGATTAGGTTGTGAAAATAATAACATTTCTCAAAATAAAACTGTACATAAATAAAAAAGTTAAATGAGTTACCTAAGAGTAAAAAATGCGTTTAGATAAAATAGATATTTGAAAATTGTGCTGCAACTCCGAAACGAACGCCAGAGAACAAAGACGGTCATTGAATGGAACAGTGTCTCCTAATAACGTCGCGCGAATTCGCAGTAATTGGCACATTGACCCAGTTGAATGTTCAACAATATCTATACAAAACAGTTGCCGCCGACAGCAAGACATCTGTTGAGCGATGGCAATCATTTTCGTGGAAGACGAGGCATAAATTCTAACGGCTTCAAATTCTCTTGGCAATTGCATTCGGTTCAAGCCCAGGAATTCACCTATTTTCGTCAATTGGTCAAATTCGCTTTAAACAGTTTCGTAAATAAGTCACTTTATTTTTACCTCGTTTCGGGAAGGCAGAAATTGAGGTGCGAGAGAGTTATTTGGGTTAATTACTTGCGAGACAGTTCATGCGAATGCAATTGATTAATTTACGGTTGTTTTGAAAATTCTGCTTCTCGAAGAGAAAGTCGGTTGCAATCAGTCAAAAATTTTAGTTCAACTTGCTGTAACGATGGAGCATCTGGAGCATGCGATTAAAAAATACGAATTATAACTTTCCTTCTCGAAGCTTTGCACGTTTTAATTAAAAATCTGCACTCGACTCGAACAAAAAGTGGCAAGACAGAACGAGCAATAAAAGGGATATCGACCCTCGTTTTTCAGCTCCCGACCCTCCGTCTAATCTGACGGTGACCGTGAAGAGCGGCAAGTCGGCGGTGGTGCACTGGGACCCTCCCCGCGAGGGCAACTACACGGGCTTCCGGCTGCGCGTCCAGCCGTTCAACGACGCGAGCAACCCCTGGACGTCGGTGATACCGGCGGACGCGGCGCCCTACACGCTGCGCGACCTCACGCCCGGCGCCACCTACTCCCTCCAGCTGTTCACGGTGCTCGACACCAAGGAGAGCGTCGCCTACACCAGCCGGAACTTCACCACCAGTGAGTTGTTTCTCTTTTTGTTTCGTCTCGCTTTTACATGATAAAGTACTTTTTGAGAGAGAGAGCCCGTATTTTATTGTATTTATTAGTACGTAAGTATATTAAAGACTACATTGCTAATGAAATCTAAAACTTGTATTAGAAGAAAACCTTTAGAAATTTCTGTCCACCATAAACTTTCTTCCACGCCCTGGCAATCTCCCTAACACGAACACCTCTCATTGCAGAGCCGAACACTCCGGGAAAGTTCATCGTCTGGTTCCGGAACGAGACGACGCTGCTGGTGCTGTGGCAGCCGCCTTACCCCGCCGGGATTTACACGTACTACAAAGTCAGCATAGACCCGCAGGACGCCGCCGAATCCGTCCTCTACATCGAGAAGGAATCGGAGCCGCCGGGTCCGGCGCAGGCAGCCTTCAAAGGCCTCATTCCCGGTAAGCTCGATTCACTCCTCCTGCTTTGAGGTGGGGGCTTCTATGCGGACAGGCGACGGTTTTGATTAATCATTCTCGGGAAAGAAAGCCGAGATACAGTGATGCTTATCGGGGGATTAGCGGGGTAAAGCTTTCTTTTCCGAGGGTTTTGAACGGGTATTAGTAGAAAGTGTTAAATGATGAGGGTATTCAGAAATTTACTTCAACGATCTTGTAATTTGCATGTAAATTTTTTAACAATTCTTCTGTAAACACGAGAATTTTACTAAAAACTAAAAATATTGCAGTTACAATGACTTATCTGTCTTACAATTAATCCTGATAATATTTCAGTGTTTCATAAAGTCCACTTCTTGCCGACTTCACATTTTTATAATTAATCAAACATTATTGATTAAACTTTCCTCTTTCTTCAAATAAGTTTAAAGGTTGACGAATGACTTTTGCTTTCACAAATACTGAGGCTCAGAACGTGTGAGCAATGAAAATTATTCTTTAGTGAAGTGATTGCATTACTCATTTACATAATGTTACTTAATTCAATGGAATTTTATCATTGTTCTTATCGTGCCATGAATAGGTATTTACAAAAGGAATGGTTCATAAATGAATATGCATTTTCAGCCATTATGTAGCTGCAAGTTTATCAGACTTTGAGCTTTTTGAATAATTGCAGAGCAAGTCTAGATTAGTAAAGATGAATTCTTTTATTATAAATTTTAGTCTCTCCATTTTGAGCGAAAATTTATCAAGTTAAATTTAAACTTTTATTCTCAAAAATGTAAATTTTTAATTCAGATACTCATTCAAACATCTATTTTATTTTTAAATTTTTTTATTAAGTAATTTTAAAATCCTACTTAAACATTCTTCCGTTTATTGACACCTTTTACTTCTAACTATTCCAATCAAATAAAATTCTACCACAAACTCTTCTATAATACAGCAAAAAAGTTTCACTGCAACTTTCAACCATCTAAAAAATTGTCAAGATTTTATTGCACTATTTAACCAGGCCTCGTTAAAATTCCAGGTCGAGCCTACAACATCTCAGTGCAAACCGTCTCGGAGGACGAGACATCCGCGCCGACGACGGCGCAGTACCGGACCGTTCCGCTCCGGCCGCTGAACGTGACCTTCGACAACTCGTCGGTGACGTCAACCTCGTTCCGGGTATACTGGTCGCCGCCGAACGGCACCTCGGAGTTCGACAAATACCAGATTTCGCTGGCCGGCAATCGGCGCTTCACTCCCGCATCGCGCAACCGGGAGGAGGAGTGCCGCTGGGAGTTCAAGGACCTCGAACCAGGAAAGACCTACCAGGTCGTCGTCAAGACCTTCTCCGGGAAGGTCTCTAGCTGGCCTGCCAGTCGAGATGTTACGCTCAGTCAGTATTTTCTCAATTTTGTTTTAATTTGATAAATTATACGTTAGATGTTTAATCGAACTTTGAGAAACTTACTTACGATTATAAATTGTACTAAGAAAGAAATATTTGTAAGCTGTTTTTAAATCTCTAAGATTTCAAATCAATCAAAAACTATTTTGTGTCAATGAAATGTTCATTAGATTTCTTGTACTATTATTTAGTACAAGAGTAAAGTTGTAAGCTTTTTATAATCTTTTTACTCGGCTGTAATAAAATTTCTTTTTTATTGGCTTACCCTTATAGTAGCTGAAGTAACGAGATACGTCTCGACTCCTCTTTAGACAGTTTGAAGGGGTGTTCAATCCCTGAAAGATCATTTTCCATTAATCCAGTAAACCTTTTATACTTTAACTTTGTCTAAAAAAAAGAAATTCATGTTACAAAAAGTCAATTCTAAAAATGGGTATTTAAAATTAATATTTCTTAATTTTTCATAATTATTTGAAAAACAAAAACTTGTAAAAGATTTTACTTTTTACTGATTTAAGTATTATGAAATTCGAATGCTCTTATCAGAATATTTAGTCAGCTATTATTTTTTATAGATATTCAAACTGATAATTAATTAATAAATTATTGTGTACATTTAACAGAGCCCCTGCCAGTTCAAGATCTTCGAGCTGAAATTGACGAGAAAACGTGGATGGTCGAAGTTTTTTGGAGGCCCGAGAATAGTAGCACTCAAGATACTTATAAAGTGCAATACCACGAAGTTGAAGCTACTATTGGAGGGGACAGCAATGTCTTAACGACGAACAAGACGAGGGTTATTATTAATTTTACTATTTCGTCAATATTATTAATTCCCTGAGATTCATTTTTCTGAAAATATTTATTAAAAAAATTGTAGTGAAAGTATAGAAAATAAGTTTTATTTAGCTAAAAGAAATGTAAATGAAATTTTAAACTACTTTCTCTAACAATAAATCGGAAAATCTCGACCCAAAATAAAAGTGAACTATTTATTAACTGCTACATTAAGCAGTTCGTGACCTTACTTGCTTACTTGTTAACCTCCTTTCATGTTCTAATACTTGGCGTGTTAAGATCGTGCATAGAATCCGCGAATTGTTGAGAAAAATATATTTGTGGTTATTGTCATCACTTCAATTAAACCGTGCACGCAAAAGCAATAATCGTAAAAGAATCTTTTTCAAGCATCAAGCACTGTTACTCACTCAAGTAGGGCACCCGTTAGTTTCAAGATTTCATTCTTTCCAATTAAAAAGACGCATTTAAAATTTTTTTAAATGCATTTTTATGTGAAACGCTCAAATGCTGATTTATTGCTTTCTGTATTTGGACTTGGAAAAGATTTTTATCTAGTTCAATTTATTTTTATTCGTTGTTAGTTAAAATTATATCTTTTTAAAGTAATGGTGATGTTGTCGATAAAAACTTTCAAAAACCATAAGTAGGACTAAAATTACTATAACTAAATATTTCTAAATATACAAAGCATTGAAAAAATAAAATTTCGTATCAACTCAGAAAGATTGTGACTCATGAAACCCCCAAGACGTAATTCTAAATGTGAATAAAAAATAAAAAGCTTTAATCTTCATCTTCATTTTTCAGATAACGCTAGATGCTCTTTTACCGGGTCGCAACTACTCCATAATCGTGCAGGCGATCAGCAACAAGGTCGAATCGAACGAGACCGTCCTCTACCAAGTAACGAAGCCTTCGAGCCCAATAATCGAGGACCTGAAGCCGATTGAAAAAGGTCTGAACATCTCGTGGAAGAGCGACGTGAATTCGCGTCAAGAGAAATTTGAGGTAACGCACAACCGGAACGACACGGGCGAGAGCGCGACGACCCTGACGACCGAATCGCACATTGTCCTCGAGGACCTTTACCCCGGAGCTGGCTACGAGGTCAAGGTCTTCGCCATAAGCCACGGACTGCGCAGCGAGCCGCATGCTTACTTCCAAGCTGTCTGTGAGTGTGCCAATTCTACTTTATCATTTATAAGCTTCTTCTTTCTTTTTTATAAGCCCGGTTCTGATTTGCTTTTTGAAGAAAGAATTAATACGCGTTAACAGGAATGTTGACGCGATAAATTGAACCGTGCCATTCAGTGAATGACAAGATTTATTTGTTTATGCACTGAAAAAGGGACGCAATAGGTAGTCCGTTAATTTTACTTGGATTTTCAGTGGTGTTTACTGCGTTTTTGTTGCAAATATTTGCGTTCGAATTGAAAGTACATTGATTTAACGTAATGTAAAAGATAACCGCGAACTTCTTAAATTTTATATTTCCGAATTTTTAACAAAAAATATAAGAATTCGATTGTAAAATTACTGTTTAACAACTGATTATAGATTAAAAAATGTTATTGATTGCGTATTAAAAAATTGTTTTTAATATTTCCTAATTTTGTCTTTTCGAAAGCATCAAAATTCAATATTGTGTCATCCACTATCTGCCATTAACTGCAAAAATCTATAAATTTTAATAAATTTGCACCGTTTTATTCCACGTGGATTTTGTTGTCAAATAAAAATATTGTGGCGAACCTTAAGTCAAAATTTAAATTTATAGTTAAATCTCTGTCAGAAATGATGAATAACATAATTTCAACAATTGCATGACATTCAAATGTAATTTGTTTGTAATGTATCAATGCTCACGTTTACGCGATTTTATTTTGATTTTTAAAAAATACCTTAAAACTTAATTTAAATGCTTACAGTGCCGCACCCACCAAGGAATCTCAGTATTGAGAAGGTGACAAGCAACACGGTACTCGTACATTGGGAAGCGCCGATAGACTCGATATTCTCCGAATACGCCATCAGATATCGGACGGAAGACGACCCTCGATGGGTGAAACTGCCAAGCGTCAAAGAGACGGAAGCCGAGGTGGCCGACATGACACCCGGTGAAAGGTACACCATACAGGTCAATACCGTCAGTTTTGGAGTTGAGAGTTTGTATCCACTACAAGTCAATCACACTATTCGTAAGTATTTGCTGTACCCACAGTGTAATCTTACCTTTCTTTTAGAAAGTAGTATTTAATCATAAATTAGAATATGCTTCTAATGACAGTAGGCCATGATAAAAAAATATTTTTTTATCATGGCCGATGTTTCGTCGTCAAATAGAGTCCTTATCAAGGCTTAATACCAAAATATAGACAGAGTCGTAAAAAAGCCAGTCAAATTAATTGCTACATTTATCATATCTTTAAAAACTTATAGTAAATAAATTTTTAAGGTCAGCAGCTTGTAATTAAAATTCACTTACTTTAAACTAAAATGCTAACAATCGTTTACTTTTCAATATAGGTCCAAATCCAGTCCTCAACGTGACACCGGTGATTGATTCGACGAATGTCACGCTCGAATGGCCGCGCCCAGAGGGCAGAATCGAATACTATGCGCTGAAGTGGTGGCCCTTGGATATACCTGAAAGTGTTCGAGTAAAGAACGTTAATGCAAGCAGTGATTTGTCGATGGGCGGCTATGATGACGGTACCACGTCGGGTCATAGTATCGAACGAATTCTGGTCGGCGATTTAATGCCGGGAGTCGAATACGTCTTCACCGTTTTCACGGTGTCCTATGATCTAGTCAGCGATACCACGAGTCTCAACACCCGCACGAGTTAGTGATCAAATGTTTTATTTACATTTTATTTAACACTTTTTTGCAGAAATTGTTATATTGAAGTTAAATGCATGTTTTAAATATGATTAATTTTGGAAAGGAAATAATTTGGTGCTTCAGTTTTGAAGAGCGATTGTAAATATTATCGAGAGGATTTAATTATTTATGACTAAACCATAAAAAATTGTATGATTAATCCACAAATTTTGCATTATAATATTACCTTAGTTTTTAAAGTTTTTGGTTTTATATCATATGTAGTTTATTTGGCAAATCATTAAATTAAGCTTTCCATTTAAAAATGTATATAAAAAAATGTATTAAAAATTCAAAATACTAAACAATTTATTTTACAAAAATTTTCATGCATAAAAAATCATTATTTCATCAATTCATTTTAACTAACAAAAACGATAAGTAGAACTATTTTTTATATTATTTATTCCCACAAACATGCCATATTTGTAGAAAGGATTAATCACTAACAATAACCCCAACAATCAAACATATCATTATTACTTATGTTACCTCATACTAATGTATTCGAATTTTTCCACTGCTCGCTCTCGTAACGCTTATAAAGGTGAAAAGGAACTGGGAACAGATCAAGGTACATTTTTTTTTCGTAAGTGTCGTATCGTATATACTAATAATAAGCAGTGCATTGTAACAATATCTAACATTTCGCTAAATATTCAAACAATAACCACACTCTGTACACAATGCATGAAGCTTTGAGATTTAAAACCAGCATTCTTCTAATAAAAAGAAAACAAACCCAATTGAAATGTTTATGACGAATGCTGATTCTAATTCTTTGATTCGTCACATAGTCGTTGTTTTATGTATTTGCATTTCTAAGTAGTCATAGCTTTGCGAATCCGAGCGTGTTAAGACACCAGTGCTATCTTCTCGACATTGTGTTTTATTTTTTCTTGTCTCTCTTTCTCCGTGCGTGTAAATCGCAGTGCCGCTGATTCAGTCCGAAGTGGTAGTGGTGGTCGATCGGAATCAGCCAGACTCGCTCACTCTGCGCTACACGCCGACACCAGTGCAATCCTCGCGCTTCGATCTCTATCGTTTTCGCATAAGCGATGGCCTCAACACAACGCAAGAGCGCATCGTCAACGACACCGACACCAAGGTCACGTTCACTGGTCTCACGCCGGGACGCCTCTACAATGTGACCGTCTGGACTGTCAGTGACAAAGTTGAGAGCAGACCTCTGCTCAGGCAGGATAGATTATGTGAGTCTGTGATCGGCGCTTCGATGAGAATATTCCTTTCTGCATTTTGAGAGGAGTGACAGGAGTGATTTTGTAAATAGAAGAGTGCTCTAAGTTTAGTACTGAGTAATGGCTAGGATATAAAAGACGAGACTGCAGAAAGTTCGGCGCGACAAATTGCTTTTTCTCAATGTTTTTAAATCTAATATTTATTTTAAAGGAAACATTCAATTTCGAATTTAAGTTTATGTGCGAGTTACAAATATCTCTTGTCGGAAAACTTTCTGTTGCTCGTAACGTACTTTTTTTCTGACGTGTAATGACGTTAATTGCACTATTACCTTGGCGGAAGTTTCAACCTCATTCCAATACTAGTCCAATACTAGTCTTTGACAACAAAAACTACGTGCGTCGTAAATCGATGAAATTGTTTATAATAAAATCAACATAATCACATATTTTTATTAAATTCATTAAAAGGTTTAGCATTAATTTTCGAAATTCAAACATAAAATATATTGAAAATAAAATAAAAGTGTGTACGTGTTTTGAAAATAAAGTTTAGTCATTTAAGTTTATTGTTGACATCAGCGACATACGATGCATGAATTTTTGCATAAAAGAGTAGCATCAAGTTAAATTTAAAATTCCAATAAGGTAAGATGGTCTTCAAGTAAATACGGTTGAGAAAAAAGGTATTTGTTATAAATAGCAATAAAGATTACATTTTTATATATTTTTAAATAAGATACTTATCTGCCTAAATATCTACAAATGAGATGTAATATATTCTCAACTCTAGTTCGCATCTTAAAAATCGTTGTAAAAAAACACCATTGTATTAAACGCACTCAACTGCTTACTCAATTACTCTACTCATCTGACCTTCTCATACAGAAAAGACTATTATTCTGATTCTTAAGGCATCAAAGACACTTAGTCCGTCACTAATCCCCATTGCGCATTCCAGACCCAGAGCCAATCACGGCGATCAACGCGACGGAAATCAACGACACGAAAATTACACTGACTTGGGACCCTCCGCGAGGCGAGTACGACGCTTTCGAGGTTCAGTACATAAACGCAGAAGACAAGTACGTGCAGAACATCACGTCGATGAACACCATCACGATAACCGACCTGAAGCCACATCGAAATTATACATTTACGCTGGTTGTGCGTTCGGGAACCGAATCCAACTATCTGCGCCGCTCGCATCCTTTGAGCGCGAGTTTCACTACGAGTGAGTCTTACCCGGGAAGAGTGGATAAGTTCCATCCAACTGACATTCAGCCGAGCGACATTAGCTTCGAGTGGTCGCTGCCAAGCTACGAGCACAATGGAATTATCAGGAAGTTTAGCATTACTTATGGTCTTGAGGTGCGTATGCATAATTAAATTTTATATAAACCTGACATTAGAGTTTCAAGCATATGAATTTAGTTAAACTGTTAAATATTCAAAAAGGTTATATTGCATTAATATCAAACGATTTTTTCACTTGTCGAACCCTATTTTCTTTATCATTGGAAGTTGATAAGATACAAACCTTATAAAGTTATCTGACGTTGCTTTGATAGTGTTTTTTTATGATTGTTATCAAAGTTATTACATAAAATCGCAAGGCAGAATTGTCCCACTGTGAAAGGAGGGTCGTTACATTCCTCGCCTTATTTTGACATTAATTCACTCATTAGCCGGTAAGATATTTCAGTTCTAAGAATAGCCTCGAATTCATTCATTTAAAAAATTAAACAATCGCGAACTCAATGAATCCACTCTAATCAAGCACTTCGCGACTGACCTTGTTTTCAAATTCTCGAGCATTTATAAGTACCCAACGTCCACTCCCTGCACAAAGACGACAGAATCACACTGCTCGCTTCTCTCGAAACCGAAGCATCAAAAGAAAAAGAAAAATCTCAAGAAAAAAAAAATGCGGAGGTAAACAATAGAGAGGAGCAGCAGCAGCAGCAGCAACAGTAGCGCGTGCTCAGCTGGTAGGCTCTTACATAATTCCGCCTTGGCGCACGTGTTATTTTTGCAGGGCTCGGCGCACTCGCAGACGCGCGACTTCAAGTCCAACGAGTTCCGCGGCACAATCAAGAATCTGATCCCCGGCAAGACGTACATCTTCCGCATCCAGGCGGAGACGCGCGTCGGTTTCGGCCCGGAAGTCACCTGGAGGCAGAAGATGCCGATTCTGGCGCCACCGAAACCGCTCTCACAGGTCGTACCCACTGAAGTCTGCAAGAGTAGTACAACTATTCAGATCAGATTCAGGAAAAATTACTTCAGCGAACAAAACGGTGCCGTGACGTCGTACACTATTATCGTCGCCGAGGACGACAGCAAGAACGCCAGCGGACTGGAAATGCCGAGCTGGAGAGATGTGCAAGCTTACAGTGTCTGGCCGCCTTATCAGGTAGATTTTCACACTTTTTAATTGATTAGAACTTGGAGATTTCTAAAATAAGAATCGCGCGACTGCGCGCTTTTAATTTATGCAGCGTAGAATAGCAGTTGACAGTTCCTTTACGAAATGTATTGTTAATTGAATGTGTTAGATTTAGCATTTGCGAATTTCGTTGCGCAATGCTGCGCTAAAATCTAAAACGATTTTAACTTTATTTCGGAATTTCTCTCGAGTTCTAGGTCACGTTAGTTATGTATGAACATTATTAATAATTTCGAGCCACGGTTATATAAATACGAAAAACAAAACATTTAAAACCAAAGATTTATTTTAAAGCTTTAAGTTTTTTCCTGGAAACATTATAATTTCCTTTTACATTTTATATTTATTAGCCAACATTAATATATGACTTTTCGTATTTCTAGGTAATGGAGCCATATTATCCATTCAAAAATAGCTCAGTGGAGGACTTTACTATTGGGGCGGAGAATTGTGAAAATAAAAGTAGTTACTGCAACGGACCACTTAAGTCTGGCTCGACATACCGAGTGAAAGTTCGAGCTTTCACGGCACCTGATAAGTTTACTGATACCAGCTATAGTTTCCCTATTCAAACTGGTGAGTATCGTAATATTAATCTTTTCACTATACTCATTAGAACTTGTTGAAAAACTTAGATAGGATAGAGAGAATGATTTTTAACCCTTTAAGTCCCGGAACTAATTATTCACAGTATTTTTGTTTACTTACAATTTTAATTTTTTGAAGTTTTTTGTCGTTTTTGTTTTTGACAGTACTAATAAAACATTCTTTTTCAATTTACTGCTCAGTTTATTTTATGTCTAGGACTAAAGGGGTTAATAGTAAAGAAGAAAGTTAACGAAATCTTTAAGCTCTGTGATAAAAAAAGTATTCTAATAACTAAATTCAAGTTCAAAAGTTAGCAAGTAAAGTAAATGATAATTCAAGGAAGTAAATTCTTAAAGTTAATAACCAAAAATAAAAAAAAAACTCAAAAAATTCATGCTTAACTATTTCGTGCACATGCCTCGCCTAAGGATTGCTGTTGGCAGGTAAGCTAATAAGAAAAAAAGACGAAGCATTTGCTCAGAAAACAACAGCGAAAACAAATCAAAACCATATCACATTCTCATACATACCCACAGCAAAACTCAAGCGCAAAAGAGCGAAACAACATAAATACCATTGACACACATAAAGCGCACATATAAAATGATGAAAAAAGACACTTTCGCATTGCCATGCACGCTGCTTTGGTTTTCGTCATTCGATGTCCGTGATGTGTGCAAAAAGCGACAACGGCGCGTCTCCCATACCAAGTCACCGCTGACGGTTTGTTTTTCTTTTCTGGGTTTCGTGCTGGCTGCAGATAAGGACAATACGGCAATCATAGTCGGTGTGACGGTGCCGATCGTACTGCTATTGGCCCTGCTCGGCATCGGACTGCTAATAAGGCGGCGCAGGAGCCAAGGACGCAAGACCACCGAGACCAGAGCGACCGACGACCTCTCGCTACCTGACAGCGCTATCGAAACTACGTAATGCACTGTTGAATCATCTTTTAACCTTCTCGTTTTTCGTATTATTTAACTTTTCTCTTGCTTTGCTAGATTGCGAAATAAGTGATTTTTCTATTTATTTATAAATTATTAAAACTTTTATATAATCTAAGAGTTGAGTGGAAAAGACGCATTGACGGTTATTTGTAGTTACAAATTTAACGATAAACCTCATTTTCCAAGAATGTCAAAGAATTGATGTCTAATATGAATGGTAAGAGAGAGTTGCGGACTTTATTAATGGAATGTTATAATAGCTGTCAGATATAAAGGATTATTAATTCAAAATCACTTTAATTTATAACATATAATCTTGTAAGTACAAACACAATAAAATAATGCAAATTTATGAATTTAAAAACTTTAGCTAAATTATATTTAATTTTTCTGTATTTAAATTCACGAAAGAAATCCATTAATGGTTATGATCAATAAGTTAGATTTGTCAAAACTAAAGTTTTATTCGGAATAAAATTATTACGTTTTTAATGTTTGTAAAATAGATTAATAGCTGTAAGTACTAACTCAAATAATGATATTAGAAATGAATGCAAAAGTATATATAACTATTATGTAATGTTATGTATTACACAATTTACAATTACTCATAAAGCTTAATGATACAGAATTTCATGCCTAATTAGATTTCCACAGATTTATAAAACTCTAAAAGCGAATCAGTAAGCAAGGTTGAGAATTACTTTTTGCATTTTTAATTTAGATTTCATTAACGTGTTCACTTGTTACAATACGGCATTGACTACTCATGCATAACGTTTAATTCTAAACAATAAATGGGCACACCTTGTTTTGACTATATGAATTACAACTTGTGATTTTCCTGGCGAATAATATTAGCAATAGATTGCATTATTAGTAAGATATACTATTGACAATAGAACAATGAAAATTTTTATTTCTCGTTTTTCATATAATATGCAGATAAACGTCAATGCACATCATTACCTATGAATCAATAAAACATTTACAAGCGTTTTTCTTTTAGCAATGTTCTCGTTTTCGTTTCTAGTCGACCAATAAGGGTAGAAAAGTTCTCGGAGCACTATCGAATTATGTCAGCGGACTCGGACTTCAGATTCTCGGAAGAATTCGAAGAGTTGAAGCACGTGGGACGAGATCAACCTTGCACTGCAGCCGACTTGCCTTGCAACAGGCCAAAGAATCGTTTCACCAATATTTTGCCATACGATCACAGTAGATTTAAACTCCAGCCTGTAGACGACGAGGAAGGCTCGGATTACATTAACGCTAATTACGTGCCCGTAAGTTATTGGGTTATTGCATATTTTTAAAGCGTTAAATCTTTCTTATAATTCTTTAGTTGTAATGGAGTAAATTCTGTTTTTGAAAATAAGCGGTTTACAGTTTTCTACAATACCGACTGTGTAAGGCTCCAAGATTTAAGTGGGGAAAACAGTATTCTTTTATTCTACGTTACGATGGTCTTGGGGTCTAGCCCCTTGCCTGTAGTTTCGAAGGCAGAGGTTCAAATCCAGCCAGTCTCTTTTAAGATACTTAGATTTTTTTCTTTCCTACAAATCACCTTGTTCAATTTTATTTCGTTTATGTTGCAAATTAGACAAAACGATTAATTAACAAGGAAGATAAAATTGACAGCTCCACGTTGGATTGCGTTATCTAGTAATACCAAACACTAAATCTGTTAAACAAAATTTTGCAAATGAAACCTTTAAGTTTTTTTTTTTTTAAAGAATTTTATATCTTCGAGTAATAATTTTAAATTAAAGTTTTCTTTTGAATTTTTAGGGTCACAATTCGCCAAGAGAATTCATTGTCACACAAGGTCCTTTACACTCTACAAGGGATGACTTTTGGAGAATGGTTTGGGAAAGCAACAGCAGAGCTATTGTTATGCTTACTCGTTGCATCGAAAAAGGTCGTGAAAAATGCGATCGTTACTGGCCAACTGATACTCTTCCAGTCTACTACGGAGACATATGTGTCACAATTCTAAATGAAACACATTATTCGGATTGGAGTATTACCGAACTTATGCTTCGACGAGTAAGTACATTCGTATTAACTTAATAATAAGAAGATAGATATTAATATTCTTTTTAAAGCTCTCTTTTTCGTGACTTACTTCTTTAATAAATATTTTTTAATCTCTTTTGTTAACATGCGAATGAAAAAAATTTTATTTTAAGAAAATTGAAAAACTTAAAAAATAATTAATTTTTAAATTAAAATTGTCTTTATAAATATCGTAATTTGAACAACTCTCTCTTTCTCTCTCTTTGTATAGGGCGAGACGAAGCGAGTAATCCAGCACTTCCACTTTACAACATGGCCGGACTTTGGCGTGCCATCACCTCCTCAAACTCTGGCGCGTTTTGTTCGCGCATTCCGTGAGCGCGTGCAACATGACCAGCGGCCGATCGTCGTGCACTGCAGTGCCGGCGTCGGTCGCAGCGGCACATTCATCACTCTCGACCGAATTCTTCAACAAATTCTCGTTAGCGATTATGTCGACATATTTGGCATAGTTTGGGCCATGAGAAAAGAACGCGTCTGGATGGTCCAAACGGAGCAGCAGTACATCTGCATTCACCAGTGTCTCCTGGCGGTCCTTGAAGGACAAGATACCAACGGACCGAACCGGGAGATACACGACAATCAGGGATTTGAAGGTAGTGATAGTTTTTACGGAGATTTACCAAAGATTTCGTTTAAGCGTTATATTTTTAGTAGTTTCAGTGCTCAAGTATCTAAATGGATTTTTAAAATATAATTTTTGAAGATTTTTTAGAGAACTTAATATTTGATACAAATTTTAATTCAAAAGTAGTAAAGAAATAACTATTAAATAATTTAAGCACTGAATTTACTAATTATATTGTAAACATAATAAAATTTGATTCACGAGGTTGGCACTTTTCAAAAGTAAACATCAATCATATTTTTTAACAATAGTAAATTTCGATAGATATATAATTAATAATGTAAATCAAAGGCCTCAAACTTTGTGTATCTGAAATGTGATTTTTATTGCTCCCGTAGGCTTTGAATGACAAAATACGTTGGTTTTGGTAAATAATTGCAATACTTTGATACCCTTGCTGTTGTTTAACTTGTTATGACAAAATCAATTAATTTGCATAAGATTTTGTTAACCTACTAAATTGTAAAAAAGCTTAAAATACTCAGCAGATGTAGTACGTAAGCTAATAAGCGAGACTTAATATTACCCTGTAATATTAAAAAAAGGTCAACATTTGTGAATAGTAAGTTCACGCGTTGTGTTTTATAAAAAAAATTTGGGATATAAATAATTATACTTGCCTTTGGGGCTGCCAAATTCCTTGATTTGTATCATTTGCATACAATAATAATGTTGCCAACTAAAATTTTACTAATATAGTTTCTCTTTTGTAAAACTACTTTTTCAACAAATAAATCTTTGAATTTAGGAAAGAATCGAAACTCAGTCGAAAGCGCGAAGAGCCCAGTCGAGGCTGAAAATGAAAATGAAAATGAAAATGAAAAGGAAAGGTGACATTCGAGCAGCGAGTACTACTCCGATGGTAAATTTTTGATGCAAAATCAAAAACTGAAAAAGGAATATCACCCGTTGCTTGAATCATTTTATACTCTACATACTTTTAATGTTTTGAATATTTGCACGTTGTTCGTTTTTTTATTGTGCTATTTTCGACGATATCTAGTCTGGCTTATAAGTGCATCGTCGTTGAATGCAGCATGTCATTTTTTGTTTATTTCAAAAAGTTTTTGTTTTGTCTGCTTTTTTTGTAAATATGTATACAAAGTTTTGTAGAAATTGTTTTAATATAATTTAACATTTTTTTCGTTAACTGATTTAACTTTATTTTTATTTAATTTAATTTATAAATACTTTTTGGTGAAAGAAAATTGTTTCAAGTTGTAGTGTTGGGATTTTGTGGGGTTTTAAATTTGTTGGAAATTGTAAATGTGTGTGTAGCTTAAGAACTTATGTTTATTTTTCTTTTTTTATTAGAAAACTAATTTTTTTTTAAATAATATTAAAATTAAAATTAAAAAGAAGATTTTTATCATAATAAGATACATTAAAAAGTTTGTACAACTTTAAAATAATCATAAAATTTTGCATGAGTTTAGTTTTTATCTTATTTAGTTTATTTTTAGCTTAATTTTTGTAATGTACATAAATAACTTTTGGATCATTACTTTTTCTTAAATTAACAACATCAAGCTCTCCATTTTAAATTAATTAACTATAAGGTAGACGGCCTAGTACCATACGAAAGTTTATATTTACATTCAGAATGCTATTATAATAATTTTAAGAAATATATGGTCTATTTAAATTGTAAAACGTATTGAGGACACATCAGATTTTTGGAACTGGATCGTCTAGCTGCAATAATTTTTAAAGCTTTTAATAAAGATATTAAATAATAGTATTATTCAATTAAGTATCTTTGCAATCCAAAAGTTAGAAATATTTTTAGAGCAATTTTTAAATATTTTTTTAAAATTTAATTAGTGTATAGTAATTATATATTTTAAATAAAAAACATGAAATGTAATGCTTTATAAAGCATGAAAAAGGCTCAATTAATACAGTAAAAATAATTGAAAAAAGAATTAATCGTTCGAAAGCAATAAATTGCGTAAAAAAATTAAATCTTAAAAAAATAAATAAATAAATATTCGCATCCATGCAAAATACTTAGCTTTTGTCTTTGAAAAGTGATGAGTCGCTAGCCAGCATGAACTTAAAATGAAAGTAATAAATCATTGACGTTGCTCGTGTTTTCCAAGAAAAAGGGTTCCTCTCGAATAACTCGTGTAACCTTAAACCGATTATCATTACAGATGACGAAGGTATTGCCGAGTCGGGAATGTGATGAGCATGAAAGACTGATACCGAGCAGCTCGAGAGAAGTCGAAGAAGAGGAAGCGGAGGAAGAGGATGAAGAGGAGGACGAGGAGGAGGAGGACGACGACGATGAAGAGATGGTGGAGGAAAACGAGAGCCTTAAGTCGTCGACAAATACTGAGCTGACAAGGCCCGAAAGCTCGCAAGACATTCCGATCGATTCGTCACCGCTAATTGATCACCGGCATCGACCCAGTCGGTGACAGTACGAACAGGAGGATCAAATCCTTTTGCACGAGAGAATCGAGACACACGTATTATACATAAACACTGAGAAGCAGCAACCTCCGTCCATTATCGGACGTTCGAGAGAACGTTCTAAGCGAGCGTCCGAAGGTAGTCGAGAATTTGCGCAAATGTTTGAACGGACAGGAAGGCAATCTGTTTAAGGAGTGGACAAGTAATTCGTTTTGTTAAAAGCTTCTTCAATTTTTCTTGAGGATACAGATTTGTTTATCTAAGCAGATTATTTTAGCAAGGTGTTCGTTAAGTATAGATCAATATTATTTATTGAGAAAAGATTTGTCAATTATATACGTTTGGGTTTGGGTTTGGGATACAATTTTTTAATGTCGACCAATTCGAGATAATTATGTGGAACATAATATTGAACATGTAAATTGTCTAAAACTGAATCAATCATTTAACTTTGCGAACACCAGTAGAAATTTTTTTATTAGGGTAGTATCAAATGTACCCAATACGTGTATTCGTTATTAATCACAACAGTATTTATCTTACGTACAGTATACGTACAGTAAGAATTAACAATTGCCTTTGCCTGAAGAGGATATATTTAATTCTCGACTCATAATACTATCTCGACTACCTCGACGGTTACGTTTATTTCTTGTAAATAATTAGTTACATTATGTCGAGCTATTAATTAGTTCTTTCACGAACATTCGTTAGTTAGTTTTGTGATATAAAGATGCAATTATGAATTCTATTATTGTAGCTCTATAAGAGCTGTTATTCTTAATTACTTGAGTACATTAGACGATAATCTCAACTATCAAGTGCTAATTTTTAAAACTTAAGTAATTAGTTATTTCGTTAGTATAACTAATCCATTCAATTAGTCGGTATATTACTCAAGTTGTTATGATTTGTAAATTATGATTATGCCACTCAGATCTATGCAATATCAAATCGAGATGATCGATCCAAAGAGCAGAGAGCGATTTTCCATTTATATCAAATATAAAAAAAGACAAAGTTTCAAGAGGTGCCCTCATTTACAGGCAACGCTAATCAATTATTAACGGGCCCTCTTAAACGTCCTTGTAAAAAAAAGTCATTGTATTCGGACCCGGATATTATCCCGATACTCAGTACTGTCCCTCTTTAAGATTAAAAAACTAAATAAAGTAACATAAACAAGCGAAAATCTGTGGGAACAAGAAACTCGCATCTTCGTAGAAAGCCATATCCTCTCGTGGAAGTCTCCCTTCGTTAAACGCGAGAATAGTAAAAGTTAAATGAAAGACGCGTCATAACACAAAGTCTCGGATTTTTGTTCTTTTTTTTCTAAGAGGGTCTATAAACTGAATACATTGTAAAATGATTGTATAACCGAAGAACAAAGTTTCGCCAATTGTATATGTGAATAAGAGTGTATCTAATTTTTCTACTTCGTTGATTGTATACTATGAATTTTGACTCATCCTTGGCCCAAAATTTAATCTCAAGTTTTAATAAGCAGTGCACAATTAAATATACGCAATTTTAAAATCACTTTTTTCAAAAAATATGTATACTTGCGAAAGTCGAGAGCGAAAACAATTTTTTAATTTTAAATGTACGCTTTAAAGCGTTTTATAAACACATATCGCTAAATCGCTAATTGCTGAAGGTGCCACGGTCCTCGTTGGGCGTTAATATGATTCTGAGTTACCGACAAAGTGAAGGGAAAAAGAATAATTTCTTTTGTTAAGATATATTATTACTCTTTCTATTATTATTATTCCGAGACTAACTAACTGTATAAATGTATGATATCAATAATTAATTCTTTTAGATTATACTTTTATTCTTCGGTTTTTTTAAGAAACGTAAATTTGTCGGTAAATCAGTCTTCCTAGAATGTAACTAAACGTAAGCTATAAATAATAATAAACTGGAGATTCGTCTAGGACAAGTTGCTGTCATTTTACGACGAACTAAGTTGCAGATGTCAAACATTCTATCGAGAATTGTATTATTACTATTATTACGATTGTTATTGTTTTTGCAGCATTTTATTATTATTAATTGATAATAACATTATAAATTAGTATTATTATACAAATGAAATATCGTCATTGACATTTTTATGTATAATTTTGCCATTATTCTTTTGCGCTTGTCAATTATATTCCTGTTTTGATTACTGAAAGAACGTTAGATCGATAATTTTTATCGAAGGGAAACGTCGATAGTCTTGTGGAAGTCGTCAATTCCTGGTTGATAAAACTGTTTTTATCCATTTAAAATTCTATTTTTTCACTAACCCGATTTTATATTTGATTGCGCAGAGCAAGAAGCCGAGATAAAATTGTAATCCTCATTTTAATTTATTTAATAACAAACATTTTTAATTCATTGAAATTATAACGCTTGTAATGTTGTTTGCAGCAATAAATTTGTATCTATAGTCATGACACTTTTTAGAACAATTTTTTTGTACTTAAACGATTTTGATCAGTTTCTTTTCGTATTAAATAAAAGTTACAGTGTGTTCGAAAATGTTATATATAATTAATTTTGTATAATATATTTCAATAAGTTTGCAATTTCGGAAAAAGCAAAGTTAATATCGTGCAGTAGGCCTAAGAAATATTGAATGCCTCGGCGAATGTGTACGTGTAAGAACAAAGCGTAGATTAAATGCGGAGCGCAGGTAATCGGTAAATCATCGTCTAGGTCGACGAAAGATTCCATTTTTCAGTATGTGCAGCTATTTAGTTTGTAGAGTAGGATGAAAAAAGTGAAAAATCGCGAATCGCGATTCCATTAATGAATCTTGAACAAACGATCACACGATATGATGTACATTAGGTGTTATGAATATCTCCGATATGAAGAGATAAGCTACCGCTCTTACGTTATTCTGTGATAATTGATACATTACAATTGTCTATCGACGTTCCTTCGCAGATGAATAACAGCCTGTTCTTTTTTAATTCGCATTCTCCCAATATCGGCGTTAAGAATATAGCACTGAAAATTATTACTTACTGAAAAAGAAAAATCATTGTACGTCGGCCTTTTTTACGTCATCGAATGTATCTTAAAACTGATAAAACGATTTTTACTCAGAATGTTGTAACAGTTGATGTTTATATATTTAAAAAGAACTTCCTTTTTATATAAAAACGTGTCATTTTAAAACTTTTTTGACATTTTTTATAACTTTATTAATATTGTATGAAAAATTGACATTGTATAAATTTTTATTTAAAATTCGGACGTCGATGAACGCGCATAATAAACATGGTGTTCTTAAGGAAACTACTCTATTTTAATTTTTTCCTCGCCTTTTCCTTACGTCAAATACGCTCTTTCTATGCTAGAAATTCTTTTGCAGCTTTATATTTTTTTTTTTATTTTATAAAAATATATCGTTTTCTTCTTAGCAAATATTTTAAAAATCAAGCCTCACGATGACTCATGACTGGACATGACTCTCCTTCTAAGTTTAAGTCTGACAAAGCTTGGTTTGATGATAACTTTTGACATAAAGATTTGTCCTTATTTTTCTGTCGGGATTTTTCAGTGGAACTATTTTTTGATCCTCGTCCTGTAAAAATGGAGTTTTAACATTAATGTTTCTTTGTATAGTCAGTTCTTAAATATTATTAGAAAAAATTTTAGAAAATCTGTTTGGTAAAATATTTATTTTTTATATTTGATTCATTAAATTTATATTCTTATAACAGCCTAACAGATATCACGTCTCAATCTATAATAAAACTAAAAAATAAAATGTTTCAAAATTAAGGACTAATTAAGACTACATAATTAGTCTATTTAAATATAAATTTAACAAAAGCAATTGCCTCTGATCTGTCCAAGTATCCTAGAGAAAATTCCACGTATTTGCTCGTTCGGTTTATCAGTAACATTATCTCCTTCATCGGTTGCTTTTTTCCGTAAAATTCTCGTGAGTGAGCGGTTTCGACAATCGCCGAGAGATTTTGACTTATCCTCCCGTTCCGGAAACCTTAACATCCTCGTTAAGGAGTTGAATTTTTGCTTTCTTGTTGTGTCTTCGCTGCTTACTGATGACGCTGCTACCTTTGGCTACAATCATACATAAATATAGTTAGTCAATTTTTCATTCGCAAAAACTTAGCGCTTCATTTTCGTAACTAAAAGAATAAACGTAATTGACAAATTTGCATTTAAAATTCAAATTTAAAACTCCGCTCTTTTCTCGAAGAAAGTTCATTTAACAAAGCGTCGCTCACTTTCTCGACAGCGGTCTTGCCGGATATCTTCAGCATCTTTCCCATCCGATCGAGAGTCGCGGTCTTGAGTCTGCGAACGTCTCTCGCGACGGTCTCCGACTTGGTCATGGGAGCTGTCGCGGTGGCTCCTGCACAGGCCGACTCGACCCCGGCCGTCACCGCTGCCACCGCTGCCTCGGACGCTATTATGTCGTCCTGCATGGGGTTTGCGGTGAGCACCGAGGGGCACTTCAGCAAGTCCTCGTCGTCGCTCGACGTTGCGGTCGGGTTTATCGCTTGGAGCGTCTTCTCGTTCGTACTGCTTCGGATGTTTGTTTTGGTGAAGTTTTTTAATTTATCAGTTAGATTTTTCATTATAAAATAGAGTTCGGTTGTAAAAAGATGTTTTTAGCATTTTCTAAATAGAAGTATGGGATTTTTTTAGAATTTATTATTTTCCGTAAATATTGGGGTGTTTTTAAAATAACTGCTTTTACTTCGATCGAAGGCAATTTTTTTTAATAACTATTTCAGAGGGGAATAACTATTATTATGTATACGTATATATAAGATATAAATTCATTTCTAAAACCCTGAAAACTGGAAAACAAAATTTACGTATTTTAGATTTAATTTAGACAATAAGAATTTGAAATATATCAAAAATGAAATTAGCATTGAAAGATACTTTTGCCTAGCAAAAAAAAGGCAACAATACAATTCACTTAACCTAAAAAGTATTAAAAATCGTGCAGCTCCATAAAACATCTCCGAATCTCCATGCTTTCAGACAAATCCGCTTTTATGGTAATAAAAACTGATTCAATAAGTAGTACATAAACTTTCTTACGATTCTAGACTGGAGTTGGATGATAGCTCGACGCACGTATCTCTATTCATTCTGTTGAAATTTTTTTAATATATTGCAGCTGGTCGAAAGATCCTTGCGCTTTGATTGGGAGTTAGATAAAAGTGTATTTATTTTCTGATGGAGTATTTAGTTCGGTGGTCGAGCTCTTGTCACCTTTGAGACAAGAGACAAGATTCGCTCGTTATTCATTTGTCGTCCGAACATAATGTGGCAACTTTACATTGATCGTTGATGATCGATCGAGATTTTATCCAAGAGAACGTTTTTTCACGTTTTATGTTAGTTTTCGATGATTTTTACTCTATCGTGTAAGAATTTTTTTATTATAAAGTTAAATTCACGAGGGTTAAATTAACGTTCGTATTGAATTTGTTTTTTTGAAATAAAAATATATTTATTATCATTTCGCGTTGATATGTAGCTGCCTTACCTTGATTAGCTCATTGGCACTTTAGTGAAAAGCCCTTAATTTTGGGATATGCAACATTATGAGTTGTTTGAAAAAGTTTGATATTTGAATAGTAAGAAATTACATGATATTAATATTAAAAATGTACAGATTCGAACGAAAGAAGAAGGGGGATAAATGAAAAAATTGATTAATTTTTCACTCTGTGGTCATATGCTGATTTTATTTTAAACATTCATAACAATTTTTAAACAATTTATCTCACAACAGGTTATTATTGCAGCACATTTCGTTGAAAGTTAAGAATTAAATCCTTAACAAAACCGCACGTAAAGATATGCACAAGTGTTCTTTTCTTCATAGAAAATATTTTATCACGTAAACATTGTTTAACTTGTTATACTATGTTTCGCACGTTGTACACGTCGATTATACTTTTTTAAAACATCTTTTTTAAACGATAAATAAATTTTTCAAATAAACATAACATTTATATCTTATATATATATAGTTGGTATTTGTTTTTACAATTTGATTCGTTTCCCTTAAAAATAATATACTATATGTAACATTAAATATTTACAAGTGAGAATTATATTATACAATTATATTTTCGACTATCACTATATTTCTATTCATTCACATAACTTTCACATTAACATCAGTACATATTTCCATTTATAATAATATATTATTATATAAATTTAATCTCCTAGTTTAATTAGAAAATAATATTTGGTTTAAAATTATTTCGAAGAAAATATTTAAGCAGTGTATATTTTAAAATCCATGTAAAATAAGGCTTACAGGAAGGTATTCAAAATTGGCCGATTTTAGTCTTTTGATATCGTAACTTTTTCTACAATTTTTACATCTCGTGAAATAGACATCCTTATCCTCCAAAAACTGATCTAAAATCAGACAATTTTCAAGTCTCCTCCGATTTTCAAAATTTACCTTCAAAAGAGCAGAGCAAAGTATCACAAAGTTTTAAATGCAGAAAACACGACCTCTGCAAATCAAACGCGCAAGTTTATTAACGGAAATCGCGTTAACAAGCTTCGCGTAACAAGACCCGCTTGCATCTTTGTGCGCCTCCTCGTCGTGGATATTTACTTTAAGCACCTGAATTTTCGAATGAAATTACCTTTGCGCGACAAAAAAAAAAAAAAAAAAAAAAAATGCTGCTTATAATAAAAAACTGCGCCTGGAATGAAGTCAACTTTTCGAGCGGCCCTTACTTTGAATATGTATGCTCGTTAACGGTTATTTTATATATTTACAAGCTGGTTTTTTAGACGGGGTTGAATAGTCACTTTTTTAAGTTTATTTTACACTTTGTTTATAATCGGTTTCAGTAAATAGATGATTTGAATAAATAAACATTTGAATGATAACGTGAAATTTCAAAATATTTTTATTATACAAACAATAATTATTCCATGCAGTCATGGAATCATCCGTAATCAGTTCAAAATAAAATTCCATATTATCTAAGTTTCTCTTGGCCTTATAGGTAATATTTTCAGTTTGCGTCAAACTGGCTTTGATTTCGCGAGGCAAAAGGTATATACGACTCCAAAGAAAAAACACACGAGGAAGGATCGAATTTAATTCAAAGAAGGAAATCGCTCGATCCTCGAGCGAAAATCTTGATCTAAACCGTAAAAATGAAAGAAAAAAAATACGGGTGGGGGTCGTTTATTGAAAGGAAAGAGTTTTATTATCGATGGGAGGCGGAGCCCATCGGCGGATCCTGCCACTTGAACTCCTCCTGGTAGGTGACGTAGACCATCCAGTAGCAGACGATCAGCAGGGTGAACGAGGCCGGAAACACGACCCTGGCGGCCCTGTCGATATGCGAGACGCTGTTGATGTACCTCTCGATGCGCTCGCCGTGCTTTCGACAGCCGTCCGCCGCCTCGCGCTGACGACGCTTTCTAAACACAACGTGAAAAACATGACGCGATAAGCCTGCCGCGGGGGAGAACGAGAGCCTAACGAATTCTAGTGCTGTTCCGCGGAGTGTGCTGGACAGTTTTTAATCGAGGGAAAGCTGGACTTTGTACTTAATTCGTTGGTAAAAAAAGTTTTAATAAAGTAAAGGAAAGCTATTTTTCAATTCTTACATTACTCTGCATTTGGCACGTGGCGAACATTGATTGAAACGGTCCCCTAATTCGGCCGTTTGATTATTCCAAAAGTTCACCGGAGGAATTTCGAATAGTTCAAATTTGCTTTTTATCGGGGAACGCACGGAAAAGTTTTAATTTATATCGGGAATTCAATTCTGTTCTGAATAAGAACTCAAAAATTTGAAAATACGGTGATTTGGTTATGATTTATAAACAAATTTACTTAGGCTTCGAAAACGCTTTTGTCGTGTCAAAATATCTTATATAGTTATAATTAAAATTTTGCCCGTCCTGAAGAAGGTTGAATTTCCCTTACGAATTTGTTTTAAAATGTTACACAAAAATATTAGATTATTTATCATTTATTTGCCTGCTCCAAACTACATACCTAAATGCCATGTCTCCCACCAGGCAGTAAAGAAATTGCCTCCACTTGGGCAGCCAGAGTTCCGTCTGAGTTTGCCTCTCCATAGTCGAGGGTTTACTACTACTTACGGTGATCGTCATGGAACGCCGCGTGTCCGGTAGACTGTACACTTGATCCTTTTCAAAGCCAAATAATATTTATTCGCGTTGCGAGAAACGGAGGCCCTGGTAGAAAATTAACCATTTTTGGCTGGTCAAATGGCCGAGAGTTAACTAGACCGTTAATTATTTCTTCGGCAACTTTTTAACAGTTAACAGATGGCGATTGTTTCTACCAGGGGTGCTTTAAATTATTATTGTAGTTTATCATTTCTAGCTTATTCAACGTGCGAAACGCATTAACAGTGATTTTTATTCAATGATCTAGCTGTGTATTTTTCTAATGTATAAGGGACAATATTATTGCATTTGTCAAGCTTACCGGTTTTATTTTTTAATTTTGAGAAAAAACGTAGATAAAAGTAATCTTGAAAAATGAAAAAACTTGGAAATCTATAAAGGTCGATGTTTCACATTTTCTTATCAAAAATAAGAACCATTAATAGAAGAATATATAGAAAAATGTATTAAAAGTAAAAGCTTTTTAAAGTTTAAGCTCAAAGTAGAAAATACTGTTATTGATCTATAAATTATTAAACTTTATAATACTGAATTGAAGAACTTTATTTATGTCGTCACGCATAATAAATCAGAGTTTTATTTCCAAAATGGTACCTCCGTATTAATTCCTGCCTAATCATTCACTCATTAAGCACCTAGAACACGAATAAAATCCAGAACCTCCCTTTCATCAAAATCTCAAGCACCACCCGGAAAAATGCCTCACAAAGCTCGCCTAATAAATATCGATGTGCCGTAAAAAAAAAACCTGCAAAGCCACTACATGTACACGAGAAAATATTGCGCCGCGCTGCGATATATTACTCTTATTATCGCGCTATTATAAAAAAAAAGGGGAAAAAAAGAATGAACGACTCGCTTATTGTGTTAAAAAGCGCGTAAAAAAGAGAGGACGAAAATGAAGCCCTCGACGAGCGATAAAAAAAAAAGCGAGCGAGTGCAAACGTCATGGCATTTTTGCGATGACCGACGGGATGGAAAAAACAAAGAGCGGCGGGGTGAGGCCTGGAAAAGCTGGGTAATTACGCGGCTTTATCCCCCGATCACACTTTGCTGCCCGCATATTAAAGAGATTGGCGCGTGGGATTGTTTTCGAGTTCGGAGATAAAACGAACGTCTGCAAATTAGCTGCACCGCTTTGTGCGACGGGGAGATTGTTGGAATTTTTTTCTTTTTTCACTTAATTTTTTAGAAGGGAAACGTACAATGTAATTTTATTATGGGAGACAGAAATTTTGGACAAAGCAAAAAGGTGTGTATAAGTATATAGAGTAAGAGAGCTTTGTAAAGAGTTTTGTGAATAAAAATAAAAATGCGGCGATAATGAAATAAAAGAGTGAGAATTCTTGACTTCTTATCAAATGAAAACTAATATTTTCTAAATATAAAACATTAATAAGGAGAGTGTTGGTTCTTCCGGGACATTTTTCTTCGGCCAAGAAAGGAGATACGTCTTTCAGTATTGTCCTAAAAAGGGCCTAGTAACGAAGATGTAGACTTTAAAATTTATGAAACATTTTAATGTGTCAAAGAAAAAAATGAGATAAAATTAGGTAGAGAGTAGCCAACCAACGAACCTGTTTGAAAAGTACGCACGTTCTGTTAGAAAAAAAGTTATAAACGGGACAAATCGAAAAACCCAGGTTGAAAACGGCGAACTGCCTGCGCGCCGAGAAAGCCCTCGTTACCCTCGGAGGCCCGTCCAATTTGCAGAGCAACAAATGAAAGATTCAGATTCTGCTCACATTGTAGAGCGCGCAGAAGAGGGAGGAGCCGCGTCGCCTGGAGGTGCCGCCGCTCGAGCATCCGGGCCCGGGGGGGCAGAAGCCGCCCTCGTCTTTGTCCTCCGCGGCGGGCAGAACGCGCTCCTTGCCGACGTCCTCCCACTCGCTCTCCTCCTCGTGCTTGTCCTCGTCGTCGTCCAGGAACTCCTCCTCGATGGGGAACTCGCCGCTGCCGACCTGACAGATGGATTTCAGGAATGCAGAGGATTCGTTCTCTTTGAGGAAGAAGCGGGTGCAAATTACCCAATTCTTCGGGTGTGAAAAGATTACTTTTGAAAAAAAAAAAAAAGATTGTGTTTCGCTAATGAATTTTAAGTGTAAATATTTAACTTTTGACATTTTTATTTATTCAGAAAGATTTTCAACTTTACAAATTACAAAAATATGCGTTTTTGTATAAATGGATAATAAAATTTCGTTTTCTCCAGAAATCGTAATCAGAAAAGTCACTTTAAAATTATTAAAGTTCTTAATCTTATTCGTAGGAGTAAGTTTTCATGGCGCTATATCATAAAAAACTGTTACGAAAACTCGAAAAGTTGAAAAGGTACTTCCGAAAATTGCGCCTTAGTTAATCAAGGGTGATTTGCAATCTTTCATGTATACATTAATAAGAAAATTGCCTCCGTAAAGGGTACTTTAGCTAATGTTTTAATGCCTCAAGATCAAGAGGAATAACGTTAAAAACTCAAACTTTCCTATTTGAATCTTAAGGGGCAACTACTGCCTAATAAATCTTGAAATGTTCTACTTATTATTATTATTTTATAAAGCATTTACAGGAAATTAAATTTTATTTTAAATTTTACTTTATATTCTACGAAGCTCATTTGAATAATCTCGAATTTTGATATGAGCTTTTTCAAAGCGCATAAAATTTAATTCCATTTCACGGCGCATTTTTTTTAGCTTAAACGAGCTTAGCTTAAATATCTCTAATTACTTTATGCGGTTAAAGCAAAAATTTCACGAGCAATTGTCCATTTAAAAATTATGTAAATGGACCACGAAGTCCTTTTTTGTTCCTTAAACTTTGATTGAGTGAACGTTTTAAATTAATTCTTGTCGAACGCCTTCATTTTCATTTCAAGTATAATGTACTGGCTAATGTAATGTACTAAAACCAAATTTAATTTGGAATTAAATATTTCAATGTCGCTCAAAGAGCCAAGGAAAGTTTGCGTCGTCCCGCGTCGCTCGTTACCGCGTCATCATACAAAAACTGACCGCACAGCCCCCATCAAAATCCGGCGTCGTCGAATTAAATCAAATTTTTTGCATAGTGGCGCAATCGATATCGCGGTCGAACAAGTCGCTTTATCACGAATTTTTATGAACGTCTGCTTCTTTTCAATTTCGAATTCTTCGCGTTCTCTTGTGAACTCAACGAATTGGATTTTTTTTTAATCGTTTTCGGATGAGAAAGTTCGGCTTTGCGTACGGAGTTTAACGTAGAATCTGACTGTTCTCGGTGTTTTCTAAGAGTAATCGTTTTAAAAAGGTAACTCAGCTAAAAGAATGTATACTTTTGAAATTTTAATGAACCTTCTAAGAAGGTGATCGTCTTTCAAATCTTTAACCTTACAGTAATTTGTCAAAAAAGTTAATTTCTCAAGAAAGCCACCTGTCTATAAATGAAAGACTATTGTAAAGTTGTATAAATTCAGCGCCCATTAAATACGAAGATTGTACAGAAAAGCAGAAAAGCAGCCTCGACTCGAGTCGGCAACTATACCTTGGTGAAGTAATGCACCCCCGCGAACTCGAGGAGGGTGGCGATGCAGTAGCCGAAGCTCATCAGCAGGAACCAGTCCAAGGCAGTGGCGTACTTGACCTTCGGCAGGTCTTTCCGCGAGTCCAGACTGATAGTCGAGAGCGTCAAGACCGTCGTGATCCCTGAAAGAAAGAAGAGACCGCCGTATATAGATAATTTCGAAATCGTCTCGTCTCTCCTCTCGCATACCTAAGCCGACGCGGTCGCTCGTCGCCTCGCGGTGGATCCAGAAGGAGACCCAACTGAGGACCACTATCAGGATGCAGGGAACGTAGACCTTCGACAGAGTCGAGAAGGAGAAGATTGTCGGTTAATAACTGATAAAGAAAGTAGGCAGTCGTCGGGGGAATAAAAGTCCGACGAAAAAGGGATAAAAAGGATCGAGGGGGGGGGGGGGGGCACTCACTTGGATGAGGAAGTATCCGGTGTGTCTCTGCAAATTGAAGGACACTTGGAGGACCGAGAACTCGCCCTCGCGGCGCACGAAGGTGAGGTTCCGATAGGGGTATCCCATGAGATCGAACTGCGACAGCGCCATCCCCGGCACGAAGCTCACGCTCGAGTTGTCCTTCCACTCGTAGACCAGCTGGCCCGACGTGTACGCGTCTGAAATTCTCACCCGATTCTCTTTCGCTCTGAGAGGCCCAAAGGCGACGTCAGGCGGCGGGAGGCTCTATTTTCGACTCGGAATTACTCTTTCGCGATTGGACATTGGATTTTTACAAGTACGACGATGTAACTTTTAATATTCGTTTTCAAAGAGAATCGACGGGTAATCTTTAGAAATAATCACGTTTTAAGTCAAATGTTTAATCGAAATATGACTTAAATTGCTCCTTTGTGAGAATGAAGTAATTAAATAATACTGATCGCATAACGTAAACTTCAGAAATTCAATAGCATGCAAGCTTGATACTACCGTTCTTTCGAACAAAACAAAAAAAAATCGGCAGAACAAAACCAACGCTCACAAACGTCCAAGCATTCGGATTGCAGCGGCGGAGAAAAGCCTATGGAAGAGCTATCAGGGACGAAAATTAAGCGGCCACACACGAATGCGACTGATTCGAGGATGTAAAAGCGTGCACGCGTCCATTCAAAATTTTTAAACGCTGGGAATTTGATAGAGCGATTGTTCCGGAACTAAGCGGGCAGATTATACTGGTGGTGCATTCCATAAACTTTTCTGACTCGTCTGTGCTTCTGCACTGCGAAAGAGTTGCTTCTGTATTTTAAATATTGATTCGATAAGTCAGAAAGATTTAAGTTTTTTTTTTCGGGTGAGGCAGAATAAATTCTGGAATGCATCTGTATGTTTGTATATACAAACGGAAATAAGGTACGTAAATTATTAATGTAATAGAGTTGTATGAATTTAAATTTGGCGAATAGAATATCCACGAGGTATTACGTTAACTTTATAAAATAATGGATTCGAAAAAAAGACGGAAAAGCAAAAAATTCTTACATTCGTCGGCGAGGAACGACGACAAATTCATTTATTTAGAAGATTCACAAAGAGAAAAACTTCCGATTGGAAAGTCAAAGCGAAAAATGACGACTCGCCCAAGAGCCTCGCTAAGTTAATAATACGGGGAAACAGATGCGTCGATTCGAAAAAAAAAAAGCTCATCCCCCGGCACAAACTTGGCGACGGAGACGTCCCGACGCACGGAGTGGGAATAAAATTTATTCAGGCCGAGAGTTTGCCGGCGGAGATGCGATATCTATACGTGTACGCGCGGCGAACGGGAGAAAATGGATTACGGCGAACACACATCCGCCGCGTCGGGGGAGGGGGGGGGGGGGCATAAACTTTTGCCAGGAGCCGTTCACTCACTGTAATTGAAGTCGGGCTTTTTTCAGTTTCGCGACTCCGTGTTCTCTGATTCGGGATTTCTTTCCTTTGGACGGGATATATACTTTCGATAGTTTCCGCGGGCTTAATGTTTCGATGATCAAAGCTGCGGGTCAACGTCATTTCACTGCACGCTGAATCAAATTCAGGTTCGGATTTTGGCTATATTCGAATGAGGTGTGCGGTGCTTTTAAAATTGTTGTTCCCAGGTATATGCGTATTATACGTTCTTCTTTACATTGGCTGTCGAGCTTTTTCTTTGAATCGAAAGAAAAACTTTACTAGATTTAAAGCGAAAATTTGATAAAAAGTATATACAAAGTTGTATATAAAAAGTGATGTGCGTACGAAAAGTAAGTCGAGACGCAGAGTTCTTCTTTTAGATTTTACCTCTTAATTAGCTTGGCTCAACAAAGTTTTTAACTTTATTAAATGGCTAATCTAAAAACTTAAGAAACAGTGTTACTAAAACATAAAATATCAAACGGCGTGCGCTTCTTTAATTCATAAATTCCTCAAAATGCAGATGAGTCTCCGCAAACTATAATAAATTTCTAAAATAAAGCTGAAACTCTAAGAAGTTGGACTCGCTAAAGAAATCAATCTGCAAGCAAGAACAATATCGATTCGCTATAGATCCCTTTGCCAGCCGGTCATTCGAAAATTGACACAGCCCCGTATAAAAGTTTCTTAATTACGAGTGAGACTCGATAAAGCTCCGCGAAGAAAAGCTGTTTTAAATCAGCGAAATATCTGCCGCGGCCGCGAGACCGGATTTGCAAGCCGCTAAGCAAAGCTCGGGGCGGAAAGTCGGGGCGAACTTTTAATTAGTCGCCCTGGTAAAACTTGCCTCGGCCCATCGGGCCATTTAATGGTCTTGCATAAAGCATCTGGCCCACTTATAAACAAGAGCGAAAAAAAAGGCCGGAAACGGACGAGAATACAAGAAACTCCCGCGGCTCGGGAACATTTGATTGCTCGCGCCTCGCGCGAAATCCGAGTCGCCAAGAAGGGGATGCGAGGATTGTCGTCACTCGACTTTTTTTTTAGTGTCAAAATCGGCATTCGTGAGTTATTATTATATATAAGACCAAGTTTTTCCTCGGTTAGCATTGTATCGTATTTTTTTACAAATTTTTCTTGGGAACTTTCAATTGAAGAGGGTAGTTCGATGAAGAAAGTATGCTCTTTAAATTAACAAAAATAAAATGCAATCTAATCATGCATTAATTCAATTTGCAATCGCATCGAAGTTATTGATTTAGTCGCAACAACTAATTAGAATACTATTTGTCATTATACACATTATCAATTATTATATCATTGAATAAAACAAAAAGTTCAATGAGTAACGAATATTAATTTCCGTAATCTAAAAAAAAAGGTAGTTCAATACAATAAATTTCGAATTTCAACCGTCTTCATTAAATCACTCCGTTAAACAGAGTTCAGTCGTAAAAAAGAGCCTCCTATTTATATAACCATAACCGTCCAGCAAAACAGCCAAGGCTTCGCGCCGTAGGAAAGAAAAAAAGGCCAGGCAGGAAAAGCAGCTCTTAATTTTTCCAAGCACGTATACACGACGTTCGCGCGACGGAAGGAATTCCAGACACTGCCCGTATATACTCACAGCTGCCGAGAATCAGGGGACAGGATTGTCGGTCCATCGGGAAATTCCTCAGGTCCATCGTGCACTTCGCCTTGATGGTCAGTCTGCGTGTCATCGAGACGTTCCTCTTGAAAAATGGACTCAAGCATTGCCCAGTACACACAGACGAGTGTATATTATTCGCGCGCGAGGGAATCTTGTGCCACTTTTGAAGGCCTCGACGCCGAGGTGGGACGATTGTTATAAGGCGCTCCCGCGCTTCGAATGAGGGAGGCGCGATTTTTTTTTCTCTCTCGATTTAATTAACTGCGCGGGAGCGAGACTCGCCTCGTAATTAAACGGATAAGAGTCCTGGTTATTTAGTGCTTCGTCGCGATGAAATTCGAGGGAACGAAATAATATCGCGGGTAATTACGCGTCAATGGGGATGGGATTGTTTTTTCGGATTTTAACTGCTTTTCGTTTTGAAAAGTGGAATTACGCTAATATATTTTGATCGGTAAATTTTTTTTTTATTATTAATAAAAATCTCTGCTTTTGTTACTAAATTTACTTTACGCGCAAACTATGAATACTGCTGGAAACAAAATTATTTTTCAGATAAAACGACTTATAAATTACTTTGGCGAAAAGTACAATTTTAAAATTAATTTTCCTAATATTTTATAAAAGAAATTTACGCATGAAACCTTAATAAAATGAGAGAGCAGGAGCTCCCAATTTATTTGAATTATACAAAAACGTACTCAATAAAAATATTTTCCAGTAAAAAGTTTAAAATTTAACGAATTTTCAAAAAAGAATTATTAGTCCGTAGGAGTTAGGCTCGAAGGTCGCATTCAACATTGCGGGCAACGGTTCTCCCAACGATTCGCGAGGCGGCTTAGGAAAAGGGGGCCCGGAAAAACTGAAGGAAAAGACAAACCTCATCGAGTAGAGAATGTCGCCCTCTTGAGTTATCCTCAGCAATTTGTTCGGCACGGTAATGGTGTGCACGTAGCTGTGCTTACCGTTGTAAAAATAAGTGTCCGGCCGCCAGATCCTCTCGAGCATTTTGATGCTCAGGCTGAGCGACTTTATTGGACCCAGAAAGCTGAGGCGCGAGTCCCGCCAGTACTGACGGAAGTAGCAGTCCATCGAGTAATCCTAGGCAGAATTGCAGATTATTTAGTTTTCGTTGCTTATAGGCTCTACGTCCTCTGGATCTTTCGGGGGAATTCTGAGCCTCAAATTTTAAATGCGTCTACGACTATTTTACGAATTATGGAATAAATACAGGAGTTTATTCCACGCACTTAAGGCAAATTGCGTTCGCCTTTATCGCAATGAAATCCAAACGACGACGCCTAGGTGCGTACAATAATGCTAAGCTAACGATGAATTTTTTTAATCACTTTTTCTTTTAACTGCCTAACTCTTAGCTGCCGTTTATTTCGAACTGCAGACAATTTTAAGCACAGCGACGATTTATTAGAATCTTCATTGCCAATCTAAAAAGGGAGGGCGAGGGTACCGAACATGCGAATGTCCACTTCGGAATTGCATCAAAATATCGAATTTTTCTACATCGAGATTAAATATTTACAAATGATTGTTCTGTCTCAGATATATAACTAGACTGTTCAAATTGTCGAATGGTCACGAAGAATAAACAGAATATGATCGAAATAGTTACATTCGAATTGCCATTGACATTGAAACGTTAAAATTTTTCGTGACCATAAAGTCGAAGGTTCATACCGGAGAAAAACAATAATAATGCAAACTAATTATTTCTATTTTTTATGAACAGTCTAATTATACATTTCAGACAAAACAGTCATTTGTAAATATTTGATGTCGACGTAGAAAAATAAGATATTTTGATGCAATTCCGAAATGGACATTCGCATGTTTGGTCCCCCCTCCCCCTTCCCCCTAAAAAGCTAAAAATTACAGCATATCCAGTTGGAAATGCGCGTGATTAAGGCTAAGAATTGACTCGACGGTCGAAAAGTGCTACCGATCCCGCAAAGTTTAATGAAGCCAAGCATAAACAGGGTCCGAACTACCGGGAAGCGCTTTTTCGAGCAACTATTCGGGGGGTGGGACAGAAGCGGCGGCGGCGGCGGCGCATTAATCTGCAAACCGCAGCCGCCTGACGCGCCGCGCCCCGTAACCAAAGCCCATCTCGCGGGACCGGATTTTAGGCGAGCTGCGGCCAGAAGCGCTGACGGCTACGAGAGCAGCTGGTAAGACTTTTATGGGGAGAGATTTTTGCCGATGGAGCTGCGCTTTTGCTTTTTTTTTTTAACGAGTTCGCAAAGACTGACCCTTTTCGCCGGATGAGTATTTGGCTTTTTTCATGCAATATTTTTTTATGCAAACGTTCTCGCGTGTGAACCAGAATTTCTAATGTCGGAATATCGTAGGAAAACCTAACGTATTTGTAGCAAACTAAAAATATTTTTAAAATATATTGCAGCCCGGTATTTTATTACTAAAGTGGCTTATAATCATTCCTGGTACATTAAATCGTAACAATTGATCAAAATAATCAAGAAAAAATAATACTAATATTAATAGTAATAGTAATATATTAAAAAGAGAGTCGGTTTATTTCTCTTTATTTCGATATGATAACATACTTTCGCTTGTAAATCCGTCCACAAAGTAGACCAAAATTCACAATTCGCCGGCTTCCAACATCCTCATTCCATAAATTAAACTACTTTTAGACTATACCGATCAAATGTGAAATTGATTTTCTAATTTTAAGGTGGTTGTATGGTTTAGCGACTTATCAAAAAAATTTTGCAAGCACGTATTGTAAAGTGCGTACAATACAAACACCTAAATTTTTAGAACATGCAGTTAACGTGTAAAAATTTGAGAAAACGGTGTTTGAAATGAAGCTCTTAAGGTAGTAACGCAGGCCTCAGAATTACGGCTCAGAATTGACTGAAACTTAACATATATATAAATTTTAGTATAAAAGTGACCCAGTTAAATTTCTATGTATTTGGGGTACGTGAGAAAAAAGTTATTAACATTTTCTTTCTGATGTGTTTATTTTATCCGCGTTTGTATATCTATATATACTCATATCGCGCGTCGTTTGTTTAGTTAAGACACAGTGCTGTATATCTATATATACAAATGTTCTATATCTGCCCATACAACTACCTTAATTTTAAAATCATACTTTATCGGTGCTTCCGAATTTTATAAAAATTTCAATAATTCCCATAATAGATTTTAATTAAAAATCATGTTTGAAAGGTATTTAATAAAATAAATAAAGTATACGAACCATGTCGAGCTCTGAAATTGGACCCATACTGCGGATGTCAATATTCGTTCTTACCACTGTAGGTACACCTGTAAGGAATTTAATATAAGAATCATTAGTAGTCAAAAAAATCAAGCAATATAAATATGAATTCGATATTTTAAGTAATCGATTTGTAAATTTTAATTAAATTCGACTACAGGCAAAGCAAATAATCAAACGTTAATTGTTGAATCCGTTAAATTTATGGCGGATGCTTGTGTGCCAAAAAAAAAGAAATAAAAGCGAAAGGATAAAACAACAATTCCTGCATCATCGGTAGAAGAAACAAAAAGTCGATTCCCCTCCTAAAAAGTGTCAGGACAACCGACAAAGAGAGAGAGAGAGAGAGAAGAGCTCAGTCGGCGGTGTTTGCCGAACGAACAAAACAAATCGGCCCAATGGAATCCATCTCGGGCAGCTCGTCTGCAAATTCTCGCCGAAAGGCGTCTGATGGGATTTTCCGCGAGCAACCTCTGGCCAAAGTCCAATTCGAGCGCGCGCTAAATATCTACGCCGAGCAGCTCGCCGAAAAGAAAGACAAAAGATCGGCATTTTTAATGGATGGACTCGAATTCAATTGCCTGACCGAATACTGATGTGGATTCCTGGGCGGCGGTACGAGTATCAACGTTCGTCGTGGCGCTTTTTATGCATACTTCGCCGATTCTCCCGGTTTACGCTTGGATTATTTATCAAGTGAATTACGCAGGCAGTAAGAGTGGATAAGTAGGGGGGAGCCGTGCTCTTTTGTGCGGGGAGAATCGCGCGCTTTTAACGTTCAAGTCAAAATGATGAATGGAGTTGCGAACAGTAAAATATATATGCATGAGGCGACGATTATTTTGAAACTTTGAATTTTTTTTTTTTAATTATAATTGTAAAAGAGAATATTATTAAAGAAAGGAGCTTGCTTTTGTCTTGTATCAAAGGTAAATGAATTTACGTTACAATTATAAATTTAGAGCTCAACGAAAGCAATGAAAAGCGTCCAAGAATTACAATAAATTCCGACGCGTAAACCTGAAATCTCCAGGCGAGAAGGTCTCGAAATTTCAAAGAGACGCGGAAAAAAAGCGCGGGGAAACCGAAGTAAATCGCGAATCGAGCGCCTTTGTCGCTTATCCAAAGCCGGAGGACAATAAGGAGAGAGGCGGCTTTTTTCTCATTTGCCTCCGCGAGAGCAAAGTTTTTCATCCCCCGACGAATTATTAAACCGGAGAGTATTTCGAGAACCGCGTCGGACGAGCGGACTGCGTGTTTTCGCAGGTCGACGCGGAACGACCGCTTTTAATCGTCGCATTTCGGCTGATTTATTTTCGGTTAAATATTGCAGCGCTCCATTAAGAGGGCCTGAATTATTGTTCGACGATTAAATTGCGGTATCAATAATTGCAGACGGGCACTTACGCATTCTCTCTGATCGAGTTGTCGAGCGGTTTTTTTTTTGTTTTTTTTTTTTTTTTTTTAAATAATCGGCGCGAGAACATCGAGGCGGCCGGCGGTGGCGGCGGTTTATCGCGATTTTTTCTAATTGCTTAATTAATCGCGAAGCGGGACGTGTTTTTGATTGTCTGACAGTGAAATGAAATTCCGGGCAAACTGGGCAGAAGAAATTGGAATTACGGCCGAGTAATTATCAATCGAGATCATTTGAACCTTCGCTCTTCTGGAAAACTAATAAAAGCCGCATTCAAAGCGATCGATCGTTTGACGCTCGATGCGTTAATCGTTTTTCAATTAAAAAAAAAAAGGGATCGGCCTAGTAAGATGAACGGAAAGAGATTTAATGTAAAACTAAGAACGTTCCACAATTTCGATTTTGCTGGAGCAATTATTTTTTTTTTTTTTTTTTTTTTGACAGTGATTTTGAATTTATGGAAATTTTTATTATTCTTGAAAGAAAGAAACGCGTAAGCTCGCTTTAATTGATTAATATTTTATTGAGTATTTAGCATTACTTTAATAGATAAAATTAAATTATTGATTGGAACACTGTTTTTTGCAATTTGACAATTACGAAAACGTGCTGACGAATCCAAAGACATATCTTAATAACATTTCCAATTATTAAACGCGGCAGACTTTCTGACCTCCCATAATTCGAAATAATCCTTTGGCAGATGAGAAAGGAGTACAATAATAATTGATTTTTTAGTCTATAACTTAATATTAAATGAGCTTAAGGAGAACGAAGCCAGTTTCGGCCGACTTTTCAAAGAATTTTCACCGACAACGGGTGTCGAAAACGGCTCGTTCCAATCAGCGTCAATAATTCATCGGAGCAAATCGAAAATTGTACGCGGCTCTCGACATACGTACCCTTGCCGTGGGTGGGCAGCTGGCTGTTCTCGTAGTTCATGAGCAGGTTCTCGAGGACCATCGTGATATTGCGGGAGACGACGTCGTTGACGGTGCCGCGCGCCACTCTGCCGATCGCCGTCACGTCCACCGTCGTCGGATTAAGGACGGAGCTGCTCCGGTTCCTGCATTGGCCCGACGGCGCGAGTATCGCTGCCAGCCTGAAGGAAGCATCAAAGCGGTGCGCTCGCTGAATTAGGCTCCTCGGGATTTTTCGCCGCGCGCTTGTCGCGGCATCAATCTCGACCTGTCCGCCCCCCCCCCCCCCCACTGGACTGCGACTTTAATCAAAATTGCCGCGCGGCTGATGGATCGGGACACGCACTTTATTGGCGCAGATTTTGTTGTGAAATTTTCGGGACGCAGCTGATGGCGGTGTTGGTGATATCATTTTGAACAAGATTTTAAAACTATCGAGAGATTTTCGAGTCGCGGAAAGTTCCTTTCGCGGTGTGAAAATAAGTAAATAAGTTAGTACAAGAGTAGAGAAAATAAAGTTTACATTATCTTGGCGGAATATCTTTAGAAATATAATATTACAGTGAGAACTGTGGGTAAAGTCTGCTAAAAGTAGGTGAAAAGTATTTCACTCCGAATTTCCGGCGTTTCTTTTTCCTAAAATAAATTATTTCTCAGCAGCGCGAATTCTTTTTATAGAAAAATTTTTACCTATACTTTGCAATAATTTTATTTAAAAATGCGCTTTTTTACAACAATTTCTTTTAAAAGCAATGAATACTTCAATAATTATCAGACGAAAAAAAAGGAAACTGTAAAAATACAAAAGAACGAAAATAAGTCTAGAGATGTGGAGCAGAAGTATTCGAAAAATAAAGAAAAACCGCAGTGCATCGACGTAAGAGTGTTTCAAAATTGCACCTTAATGACGACGTTTTACCCAGACGTAAAAGGCGCCCAGGACAGCTAGATTACAGAAAAACGGCGATCCGACGTTTTTCTTCAAACCATCGGCAGGTCGAACCGTTTTATTATAATACTGCTCCGAAGAGAAGAAGAAAAAAAAACTGTATCAACTCGAATTTGCAGCAGTGCGGCATTTTGCGATTTTATACCCGTCGGAGAGAAGGAGGGACTAATATATTTTTTCACGGCTAGCTGAGCCAAAAAATAATTAAATCTAGAGGCATCGATTTTTACTTATAGTATTACAATGAAGAGATTACTCGAAATCGAAAGCTCTTTTCTTGCTCTAGATTCCGGCCGATAGCCATTGGAAATTGACATTCCCTGTGAGCTGTTCCTTTTTTGGGGGGATAAAATGAACGCTGCAGCGTACACAATTAAATTTTTAAAGGGGTATTATTAAATGGAACGCGAAATTGCGAGCATAAATTTTATATTACTGAAACGTTGCTTTTCGATATTGTGAGTGGAAAAAATTTTTAATTCTTCCGCGTCTAGCAGCTCCCCAATAAATTCCTAGACTGCAATAGAATTTCTTTTTTTTTTTTTTTCAAATCACTCGTTTAACTGTGAAGAGGAAAAGCTATCGAATCTTCCAATAATTTCTCTTCAGACAGAGAGTACACATTTAAAAAAGTCTATTCTTTAAAAATAGAAAAAAATCAAAGCCTTCTCGTAATAAGTAGTCTCATAAAAATTCAAAGAGAAGCGCTATCCTTGCGATATTTACGGTCGCGCTTAAAGACGAAGATAAACGGCCGTTACGTGAAAAAGTATGAATTTTTCATCGGGCATTAATTTCGGCAGTGGAATAATAATAGCCGGTACACAATCCTGCCACTTAAAAAAATGAAATTATATCCATTGTACATCCCCCGTCTACCTCCTGCCGGTTTATAATTATTTAACCCACTTATCTTTAAAAAACAGTCGAACGTTTGAAAAAAAAAAAAAAGTACCCCGGCATTGAGGCCTAGGAACTATTATTCCTATTATCGTCCTTTTGAGAAATGCGAAGCTCGGATTCCTCTGCACCTTTCGCCTCGAAATTCCGGACAAAGCAGTTCCTCGAAAAAGGCGCGACGTCCCACTTCTCGAGAGCCGAAAGCGCGAGAGGAAATCACCTCGATCGAACGCGATTATCCGCGCCAAGTCTTTACTCCCGCGATTCCCTCGACGATTCAGTCTTGCGTATACAAACTCCTTAAAATCGATGTTGCACATCTTGCGCGAAGGTTTTCATTTTTATTTTTAAGAAAAAAATCTATCGAGCCCGCGGTTATTTTTAGATTTTTCGAAGCTCTTTATTCGTTTTGTCAGACTTTTGTAATTATTCCGTTTAAAAAATTTTCCAGTTTTGTAGTCCGACATGAGAGCTTTTATATTAGAGCTTTCTAGTGTCCTCCAACTGAGACTAAGAAGTTGTTCAAGGTAAAGGCTATCTGCCGAAGCGAGCAGCTTTTATTTAGAATATTTTTTTCAAAAACGCTTATCCATTACGCAAAGGATAAAAGGACGCCATTAAAACGTTTCTCCGTTCCCGTTCCCCGGCCGAAAAGCGAGAATCGGTCGTCCGTCTCCCCCCCGAAAAGTGGGCCTCTCGCTCAAGGAATGGCGGCCGATGCAAATGCCGAGATCGAGAGAGGAGAGCGGGGGAGGGAATAATTCGGTAATCGAGCGCTCGTCTCGCGAAGTCAAGTCGTATCGTTCCACTCGGCGTTTCGCCGCGCGACAGAGGAGAAAAGGGCCACTCGGCAAAGAGGCTGACGCAGCTGGACTCGAAAAGCCGGCCGAGGCGCCTCACTCTCTCTCTCTCTCTCTCTCTCCTCCTTGGGTCGTTGACATTTTCCTCACACTTTTCCCTCGCCGCGGCCGATTATCGACGCCCACCGGAGACCGATATCTGCTTCGCGAGAGAGAGAGAGAGAGAGATAGAGAGCTTTACCGTCTGCAGCTTCTAACCACTCGACCTTCTATCGCCGAGGGCTTGGCGAATGTCGCGCAATTAGAACGACGCGGCCGAGTGCTCATTTGTTCGATTGCGCGATTTTGCCGTTTCATGGGGTGGAAGATACTTTTTACGAGATTTTCAATTCATTTGCGTGTATCGAGTGCATAAGGAAGCGTTAAAACTTGCTGGATGGCCTGGCAGCCCACTGCTTTCATAAAGATGAGAAACTTTCTTTTAGTTAAGTTCTTATGTTATTAGTATAGGATATAGACTTCTAACTAAGAGATGTGAGTAAATACATCAGATCGCTAAAAAAAGGTCATTTAATTGATATATTACAAAAAAAATTTGACAAGTTTTTCAGTTTTAGAGTCCTTCGTAGCATAACTAAATAATTTAATTAAATTAATTATGAAGCTATTAAAATCATCAATCGAAACAAAAATGATAAAAAAAATATCTGCCCGTGTATTAGACAGTAGTGTTTTACTGAAAATCAATTAAAACATTTTCGAGCAAAAATGGAGAAATCTATAATTTTAAACATTTTTTGTGTTATTTAATATGAATTATCATTTTAGCCACGATGGATTTTATTGAATACACTTTTCTACCAGATGCCTTCAAATTTATTCCATCTTTAGTGCTGACCTAAATGACGAATAAAAAAAAAATATAAGGGAAAATCGATTTTTATAGCCGAAATTTCGGCGACACATAAATCGGGCGACTTGTGCTTTTTTACTGTCGCACCCCACGAAATTTAGGAGAAACCTGTTCCTCCGCCGCACTTTTTACACGGCTCGCTTCTGTGTCGCTCAAACTTTTTTTATTTCTCTTACTTGTATTTATGAATCTGTGTAGTTTATTTTATCGCCGCCCGATGATTAGAATTGATAATATTGTTAATACAACTATTTAGAAATGTTGATAATCAACGATGCAAGATTTTCTTATTTATTCAGGGATTAATAATAATCATGTATAAAAATACATAATACACCCTTATTTTTATCAATCTTGTAAATGATTGAACCGTTTACATTTTAACAACTGATATACATATGATTGACTTTCAAGAATAAGAATTAAAAATAATTGAAATAATTGTTTTCGATGCCGAATTAGTATTTAAAAATATATAATCGTAAAAGCTAAAATCTTTAATTCGCCGAAACTCAACTCGACCAGATTTTCTCGCATTACAGAAGCTGACCGTGAAAAAATGTCAAAGCAAAAAAAATCACACAGCTTCCGGCCAGAAATCTCCTTAACGGAGCCAGCAGCCTCGGTCCTCTTAACCAGTCAAATCATGAAAACAGCTCTAAAACAAAACCGCTCTTAACAATCGAAGGAAAGTCGTCCCGATTCACGTCGCGCGCCGAATCGAAAGTCAGCGGCTCTCCGCTAAACGCTTTGTGTGTCGGCCGGTCCTCTCCCTCTCTCTCTCTCTCTCTCACGGAAGGAAGTCGAACACGGTTTCTCGCTTCGCCGTAAATAACGCGGAACAGAACACACTCGAATCACGTAGCTCTCCGGGGGTCTACTCCCTTTTTTTTAAAGCGAAGGTCTTACCTCGTTACGTGGCTTTCGCTGAGGGACTTTAAATTGGGGGGACGCGTTCGTTCGGCTGCTTTGTTCGGGGATCAGGGGGATTAGCGTTTTTTCATGCGGACTTTAGCTTTCAATTGAATTAGGCTTTGGGCCGTTAAGAGGGTCAAAGGGAGATCGCTAATTGTGGAGCGGATTTTTTTTGCTTCCCCGGTGACGAGTTCGAGGTGAAAATTGAGAAATGCAAATAAGTGTGCAAGTGTATTTTTTTTAATTTCATTCGAATCTATCGTATTGTAGTTTGTAAGTTCAGATACCTACGTAATCGGCCACCAAAACAAACAGTGCAAGTTTCGTGCAAGTTTTTCAAAGTTATTTATACATTTTGCAAACCTGAATTGTTGATGAACGGGGCGAAATGCTTAGAACATTAAAAGATGCACAAACACTGTTCAGTCAATGATTCAGTCTTAGCGACGCCTAAATGCAAGGAGAAGCAGACAGTATTTAGTCAGCCGATCTTGTAGGAGTTATACTAGGCTAAAATGTCATTTACTTGATTGGTGTGAATCTAATTAATTGTACTGCATTAGAAACATAAAGTTCTAACTTCGTAATTAGAAATTAAATTGTGCGGATTGTCTTTTGCAGAAACAGAATTGCAAATACTCTTTAAAAATAATACGACTGATTTATGTAAAAATCAAAACTATTTTCATTTTCTTCTCATTATAATTTGTCTTTCGACTGTAAGCCGTTGCACAGGAAATATCTGCATCTACAGCGATGGCAGTTGCGCAGGCATACTTTACATAAAGCATCGAAGGTATTCAATCTCAGCAATTTTATACGTTCGGCTTAAGCTTCCCCGAACGAGTTACAAAAACGTGCAAAACAGCAGCGACATTTTCTCGATCGATACCCGCTTCGTTAATGGCATCCTTTATACTCTTACAAAAAAAAAATTAAAATCACCGCTCCTTCCTTCTTTCGATCGAAATTGAGAAATAAAATTTCGGTATACGGAAAGAGCACAATTTTATCATTCACCGCGCGGCAAACAAGATGAAACGCGTCTCTCCAGATTTAATATTTGCTCTCCACGGACGATCCTCGGAAAAGAGTGTCGGGAAAATTTATTTTTCCGCAAAAAAAAAAAAAAAAAAAAGGAAAAAAAAGAAAATAAAGCGAGGAACAAGACGGAAAGGAAAACAGAGCGTCCCTTTTCACTGTTGCCCTGGCAAAAGTTAATACCGGAAGCTGCTCTTCGGGGCGGAAGTTTGCATTTCGGTCGGCCGAAAGAGGCTACGCGGGGTGTGTGCGCGCGTGTGTTTGCGCGTGTGCCTGTTTGCGTAGCTGCGCTTGCGCGCGAAGAAAAAAAGCGAGCTTTTAATTTAAATCGACGTGGAGAGCGTCCTCATTAGCCTCCGGACGCGCGATCTCATGCGAGAAGCTTTTCGCACGTGTGAAGCTCTTTTTTTTCCGAATTCGCGAACGGTCCCGGCGCCTCTTTTTTTTCACCCTTTTTGTTCCTCGGGCGAGCCTTTTTTTCGTAGGCTCGGATCGGATTATACTGATTGTGCGACCGCTGGGGAAATCGAATGTTGATTGAAAGCTTGTTTCGATGACTTGTTAAATTTTTTTTTTTTCGGAACAGGGTGATAGTTTTGGGGTGCGCCGGTAATGGGTGGCATAGAGTTGTGCACCTGATGGTGATTACACCTGTGGTTTTGGAAGATATATATTTTTTTTTTTTTTGTTTATTTCGAAATTTCGACGCGCAGATTTGAATTGGAATTGTCGATATTGTTAGGCAAACAAACTTTTGCTTCCTCCTAGAGGAAGCTTTGCGATAGTAATTTTTGGAGTTGTTCGAAAAATCTGATATAATTGTATTTTGAGGTGTCAGGAACAAAAATAAATGGTTTTTGAAAAATGTCTGTATGGATATATGTGTGATTGATGTATGTATGATGATTATTATTATTTTATTGTGATTTTTTACATTAGTTTTAGCAATGTCGTTTAAATAAAATACGAAAAATTACTTTTCTGTGACTAATATTTTTATATGACTTAATTTAGTGCATGCATTTTTATTCAAGCCTGCGCGAAATCAAGCTTCGTACATGGAGTTTCAAAAATTCTGTTTTTTAGGACTTTAAATATTCCAATAACAAAATTTATATTTAAATTTTGTTAGCTGTTCATTAAATTCTAAAATGGGCATATAAAAATAAAATAATAATACAAAGGAGATAATAATGGAACAATAAATTAGTTAGGAGGGAGCTAACTGCCAATGACTTGGCAGCGGTTTTTATAGTTTCTGGTAAATACTTCTGGTGTTTTACTTGTATTAAAAGTATAAGTTTGACAAATATTCGTTATTTAAAGATTTGAAAATTTGCTCAAATTTCGTAAGCTCAGGGTAAACCTTCCCGGATAGTTTTAGAGGAATTTCGGGCGAAACCAAACAAATTTCTACCGGGAATAGTCAGACTTCTCTTGCAGGAGTTCTTGTTGATGCTGATATTGACTTTTAATAAAAATCATCTAAAAAGCTTTACTATGATTTTACCCGACAAATACCAAAAATTTGCCTGTCGCTTTCAACTATTAACGTTTCAATTAAGCGAATTTTGATTGCTTTAATTATTTTCAAATAGCTCATCAGCATTACTCAAACAACACAATAATGTACATAAATTATTAATTCAAGTCTGCGCTATGTCATTGAAATTTCATCAATTCAAAACGAAATAAAGTAAATTAAATAAGCAAAAAGGAGGTGCAAAACTATTCCATAAATATATATCTATGATTTACTCTAATTTCTAATGTCATACGAAATCTGTTGATTGCTAATAATAATTTCCGATAGTTTGTACTAATACATGATTTAATTAAAGTTATTGCAAAATGCCGGCTATTATTAATTGGACAACATTAAAACTTGTTCGGCGGTGAAATGACGTTGCCGTATACAGAGGAAGAGAAATTGGGCTGGCAATAACCGGACAATGGACGGAGATTTGAGCGAAAATCAATTACTAAATAAATTAACTGACAAGGTAATTACGCTCCTTATTACAAAAAAAAGCCTCGATAAGAAAATTAGATATTCTCTTTAAAATCCGCGCGGAAATTGAAGCCGAAATTTTACATTCATTTAACGACGAATTAACCGCAGTCGGAGCGCATTTTATACGTTCGCTTACAAGTTCGCGTCGAGTCTCGGCTCGTTTCGAGCGCGTTATAAACTGTTAGAGATATAATGCCTAATCCATATAGCTCGTACGAAAGATCAGAATTTGCTACATTTAATCTTACGGAGTTTGAGAGCTACAATTAAGCAGCTCTTTGGAATATACGGAGCGGGGCGTTTCTCTTGCGGGATTTCCGCGAGGGATTCTGCCCTTGTTTCCGGAAGCTCTCGGATATCTTTAATGGATTAAAATTCGTTTGCTTCGAAATTTCCTGGATGTGCGAATGTGCGATGAGTGAAAAGAGGGTAAAAGCGAGAACTGAAATCTAAACTTTGTTGGATTCGCTATCGAGTGTACTCGACTGCAGTAATTTTGATATTCACTGCAAAGTGAATTGTATTTGCGTAAGAAACGTATATAATAAAACGATTAGCGGACGAACGCGACGGAGAAATTCGAAGAATTGTAACTTGCGAACGAATTGAAACTTTACTTCGCCTAAAGTCCAGCTTGGATTTCTTATACGAAGCTTCATTTTTGAGTGCAGACCCTTACCGTAAGATAAATACAAGATTGAATAATGATCCCGTCAGAAGTTCCAAAACTGTGATTTTATATAAATAATAAATTGAAACTAGGCCTAATACAGTCTCAAAACGTGCTATAGAGCGATAGATTTTATGAGACTTTTATATTTGTCATTTGCTTGAAAAAAAATCTATTCTACATTTATTCGATATATATATATACTTCTTTAAGGTGTCCGTGTTGCTTTATAATTTTACTGTTCGAAAAATAAAATCTCAAAGCTTCTCAGCAAATCCGTCGGTTTGTGCGATTTAACCGGAATTTCAAAGCAACAAAACAGAAGCCTCGAGCTCATAAATCCCAAACGCTTGAATTTCCAAGACTTTTCAATAAATCCGAATGCAACCGTAGCTCCAACTCCATTATAACTCAGCCTTCGAGGCTCGCCGCGCGATTTAGCGAATCGAAGCGTTATATCATACATGGAGCCCGGCCCTAATACCCGTCGCATTAGAACCTCATTAACCGAGCCAGCAGACCGCGGCGCTAGGCGGAAAGAAGCCGCCTCCGTAAACGCCATAATCGTTGACGCGCGTCGAAAAATCCCTCTCTCGCGCTCGCGACTTACTACGTTCAATCGCGGCCCGCCGTAAATCTCTCCCCTCCTTGCCGCTTTAACGCGGCGAGTAAAATCGAGAGCGCGAGTCCGCAAAGCCCACTTATCGTCGCCGCGGCGACGTTTTGTTTCGCTCGGCGAATTATAACGCGGCGGCGCGGTGGGAATCGATATACGTGTACGGCCTTGGTTTCTCTCGGCGAGCCGATGACGTTTTTTAACCGTTTTCGGGAGACGGATGATTGGTGATTTTGAATCGATTGGAGAGATGTTGTATTATGTTGGTTTGGTTCTTCATTTTTACGTTGTTTCTGGGGGGGGATTTTGATTTGGATGGGGTTCGATTCGGGGGTAATGCATAAAATTAAGGGCTCTTTATTTAAATGATTTATTTGACTGTAAAAAAAGGAAATAAATTAATCCTTTTTGTCAATCTCTGTAAATTAAATCTAAATCTAAATTAAATCTACGGAACACACAATTAACTACAAAGCGTCGTAAATAAAAAAAAAAAGTCCTTAATTTTACTATGGAGCTTATTTGCACTTTTGTTTCATTAAATTATCATTCAAAAGCGCCTGTTTTCGTTTCGAATTTTCAGAAAAGTTCGAAAATCACTTCTCAATTATGATAATGCAGCTGAAAATTCAAAAATTTCGCGTTCGCCCCGATAAAGGGTTAAAAACTCGTGCTTTAAATTCAAAGCTCTTCCCCGCGTGCTTTCTAGGTCATCCAAAATCGGATCTTTTATCGCGCTCCTTGGGTTCTAAGCCCAAAATTAAGTAAGCACAAGTGAAAATCGAGTTATTTAGAGTGTTTCGAAAGACGGAAAAAACCCGCCTCGTCCTAATGGAGCGCGACGTTCCGTTTTTTTCTCGGAGGAGAGGTTTTCAACGGGCCGACGACTCCGAGGATAATGGAGGGAAGCGTCGGCTTTAAAAAATATTTGTACCTTCGAAGAGAATGCTTTGTTGCCTGTGCGTTCGTAACGAGCTTTGCTTTCGATGAAAAATGAAATGCTCTTTTTGGGATTTAGCATAACTAGCTGCTTTGCGTCGGAATGCATTCGAGTGAGTATTGTTCGGAGGCTTATGTGGTTTGTTTTTTCGATGAACTTTCGTACTTATTTGTTCATTTGTGGAAAAGCTGTCAACCTTTTGCGGAGCTTCGGCCGCGCGCAATTTCAATCGCCTAATCAGCCTGTTCAATATGTTCGCTCGGAGTTTTAATATAAATTCTCGTTTATGCAAATCCATTATTGGATAAGCTATTCCACAAATCAGTTTATCGCAACCGGCCGGATAAAATGTCGAAGCCGCCAATTGAAATGCAACGCTTTACGAATTGAATGCATATCAGCATTAAATACGAGCTTTTCAAGAACTGGCCATCTAATTGTTTAAAAATTTTTTAAATAATTACCAACCGGCTTCTAAACTCCGCGCAAACTCGACACGTCGAATTACTCACTAATGGCATACTTGACTGTTACAAGTTTCAATTGATTACGCACGAGTTACGAGGAGGTAATAAATTCTGCGACGCACAGCTTGGAATAGTTGGTGTCATTTTAAAAGCTCCATAAACTATGGCATCCATAAAGACGCACTGACGTTTTAATCTGTTCGAAGCAGTCGCGTAAGTGAAACTATTTAAGCCCATTCATGCCTCCGCGGAAGACGTAATAACGCGGAAAGGCTCGCTTTTTAAATATTCCCCGCCGCGATGAATTACATTCTCGTGAAAATTCCCCAACTACTTTTCTCGAGAAGGTTGTTTGAAAAAAAAAAAAAAAAAAAACTCAGCATTGCCTGCAGTCGCTTCGAAAATTTACACCCGCGCGGTGATAAATTCTTTCGAGAGCTACTTCAGAGTAATTGAATCGCGAGCGATGTCTGGGCATATATTTTTCATTCATGAATAAAAAAGCACACCGCGCCGAGCGCGAGGAATCGCGCGGCCGCTTTGCGCCGCAAGTAAATTCGATTAGGTTTTGGAAAATTGAAGAGATTTTCCGAAAGGAAAACCGGAGAAGGGACGCGCGCGTTATAACGAACGGAGCGAGCGAGAAAAATTTAGGTCGCGCCGAATTTCCCGCGCAAAGGAGAGCCATTATCTTTGAATCTTATCGCGCGCCGGAACTAAACACCCAGTCGACGGGCGCACGCGCGTGAGAGCGGCCTCTCTCTCTCTCTCTTTTCATACATAATTCGCGCGAGGATACTTTTCGCGATTTAAAATGAATCGACGCGCCATCCTTTTTCGGCGCCTACCGATGGAGAAAAACGAGGCCGCGCCCCTTCTTTTTTTAATGCGATTACGCGAAAGGCGGGGATTATGAAAATAAGGCGAAATTCTGAACGATTCATATATACGTATACCATATTGGCGAACGGGTTCGCGCAGTTTTTTCTAGAAGCAATCGGCCGGACTAATGCGCTTTTCTATTTTGCGGCTGGTTTTGGGATCAGGTTTTTATTTAAATTTGTCAGGGAGATGGAATGAATTTTTCAATCGATATCCATTTGCAAGATTGTACTTGGCCGATTCTGTAATATTCTTTTAATATTAAATAAAAGCGGATTATTAATGACGCGCTCCCCGTTTGAGTGCAGGCACTCGTTTTTTAAACCGCTCGATTAATCGAAAAGGAAGAGGTAATGCTTTTCCGCTCTATATTTGTAAATCCTAGGTGCTTGGCGGCGCGAGCATTCATTATGTGATTTTTATTCCGCGGATGTTAAAATATTACGTCTCTCATTTAGACGCGGTGCATTGACTTTTTTTAAATATCAAAGCAAGTCGAGAGCGATAACGTTCTTTCAGAATTTTAAAAAGGACCGTAAAAGAATATAAAAAGTTTCGCGAAATCAGAAAAGGGAGATTGAGTAAACCCTATTACGAAAAGAACAATTTACGAAAAGGATTGTGCATATTTTCTTTGCAAACTTTCCGACTCCCTTTTCATCAAAAACCGAGGAAGACCCGACATTTTGAAAATGCTCGCGACTGCAGTCAGAAAGAATCTCGAAAACTCGTTTGTCGAAATTCCTAACCGCGTCTCAACGTTTCACTTCTCCACCTTACAGTCGGCAACAACGAGAAAATGCTCCGCGAACTCTCGTTAGCTCCTTAATAAAGAACAAAAAAAAGAAGCGTCAAACGGCCCGTTTTCCAAGAGTGCACAAACGTCGACGTCGTCAACCGCGCGGCAACGTTTAAGTCACTCCAGCCGGCGGAGCGACGTTCCCGGCATACAAATTTCACGCTCCCCCTCGAGTGATTTTACACTCCCGGGGAGGATGATTCGATTTTCGCCGCCACGCAAAGGCCGACTGATTTTCGCGGTAATTAGATGGCGCCGGTAAAATTGTTACTCCCCCCCCTCCCCCTTCGAGAAAAAAAAACTCCATTTCCACCCGTTAATTCCTCGATTGCTCCGAGATCCGGGCTTAAAGGCCGAGGAAAGGAGGCTTTCGATCGGCGCTAAGTGTTTTATGGGCCCTTTTCGGGAGAGGAAGTTGAAAGCTCTTAATTATTGGGGATTGGGAAGCGTCTGACCGAAAGGCGGCTGATTCTACTTGGGAATCCGGTTTTTCGACAATGATTTCCAGGCTGGCTGGTTTGGAATAAACAAAGGATTGGGCAGGACTGAAATTTTCCCAGGCGAATCAGTTTTTCGAAATTGCAGTTGTATACTTGGATTTTTTAAAATAGTTGTCGCGATAGTTGCCTACTTTTATTTGCATTCAATCGATGCTTCGACCCTTTGTTTTTATTGCGCGGAGAAACTTCCTTAAACATCGTCCGACACTCTTTGACGCGGCGATTTTTGTTATACTTCCATTTTCTCGATTGCTTTCGAGGCCGAGACCTGTTTCGATCTCGCGGTGGAACCGTATCCACACCTTCCCCTTCTTTCTGCCGCTAAAACCGAGTTCCAAACGATTTCTCTCCCCCGCTGTTCGTCAGCTCCTAACCAGCTTTAACTGACTGGCGAGAGGCAGTGTGTTTAAAGTTAAAACTCGTGAAAAGCACATCCCCCGTCCTTCGAGCCGCTTGTAATTTCCCGCCCTTAACACCCGTCACAAAAGCCCTGGCAAACAAAACGGCCGCCCAGCATAACACCGGGGGAGAGATCGGCAGCCGCGCAACGAGGTCACACCGCGAGACAGCTTTTGCTATTTTTCCGCGCCAACGTTCGCGCCTTATTGTTCCTTCCCCAAGCTGCAGCGGGAGATGAGGAAAAAAAAGAGAAAGAGAGAGAAGGCAAGCGCAGCCGAGCGTCCTGGACAATGCTCCTTTCCCAGCGGCGGTGGCGCGCGGTGGATTGGATTTTCGCATCGAGCTGCCTGCGAAATTGATCGGATGGAAATTATTGTCGGCGGCGGCGGCGGGGCGGCTTTTTGACGATTTAAATGAAAAAAACCCCTCTATGTACCCTCGGCGATCAAAGCCGCGCGCCGCGCCGCGCCGATTCGCCGAGGAGGTAAGAAGGGATTACCGCGGGCTCGGGAGGAAATCGAGTGTTATTTCGAGGGATTAAAATCTTTCGGCGGGTTTTAATGCTCGAGAGGAGGAATGTTTGCCACTTTGCTGGCGGCGGAGTCGCGCGCTCGCCGAGGCGCGATGGCAGGTTTTCAGCGAGGACGGCATTTTATTTATGAACTGTCTTTCCTGGGCTTTTATGGCTTTTAAATAAAGTATATTGCAATTTATGGGTGCTGCGTATTGAATGATTCAGTTGGTGGAGATTGGCTCTTTTTAATATCATTCGAATACTCGGTACGGGTTCTAGGAACGTATACCGAGAGAAAAGTTTAGTCAAAATTACCGTATTACCTAGTAAGGCCACCAGACTGTAAAAAAAAAAAAAAATTACCATACTTTATAGGAAAATGTACCAAACAGTATAGTAAAATTTCTTACAAAGTATAGTAATTTTTTGGGTTTTGACAGCCTGCGGTGGCTTTATTAGACAATATGGTAAATTTTCAAGATTATTTGTAATTTTTACTATATTTCTTCTGTCAGCGTAAAAATTTAGGATGGCCGGAGGATTAAGTTCAATAAAAATATACTCGGCTTCAAAAATGAAGAAACATCAATGTTCGAACTGAGTTTTTCTGCGCCCAGCGTATTCGTTCGTTACATAACCTGTATGCAGCATACAAATCAAATTTATTCATAGAAAATCTGCTAAATAGAAGAAATATTTATATTTTCAATCCTGCGCCGAAAAAAGTGCGTTCCAAAACGATTTAAAAAAAGTGTTTTACATTACGAAAAAGTTTTTTTAAATTTCATTAATAATTATTTCTTCGCTTTGAACTTAATTTAAAAATTCCTACCGACATCAATATATTTCCCACTACAATACGTTATACTTTTGCATTCAATGACAAAATCGCGAAACGTCAGACCTACAAATAAATTAAAAGCGCACGAAATAACAGAAAGTCTTTAGCGGCCTACCTTCCGAGAAACATATAAGTTAGCCGAGAAAAAGTGCTTTGCGGCAATCGCGAAACGTGTCGATAATCGCAACGAAAATAGCGAAGCGCGCAATGTTGATTGCGCAGCTAATTGAAACGTCGAGCCTTTGATTTTTAATTGTACCGCTGTTGACCTTATTAACCAAAAAAAAAACGGGAGAAAAATCCGAGCTAAAACGTTCCCGCTTCGGCGACGTTCGAAATTCTCAAGCTCGGCAAACCAGCGACGCATCGGAACTCGCGAGAAAGATAAATAAATTAGGCGGAGGAGAGCTGCGGGGAAAGAGACTTCCGTTTTAAAAAAGAACTGGCCACTCGACGCGTAAGTCGCCCGCGGCTAAAAAAAATTAACTGGCTCGGGGTGTAAGTGACATTTTCAGCATTTTAAATGCTCGAGAGAGAAGGAGAGAGAGGGAGGGAGAGAGAGAGAGAGCTGGAATCAATACCTTGGAAGGCAGGGAGACACATGTTTAAACTGTCATCCTTGTAAATCATTGTCAAATCGGGTTGAAATATGGCCGAGGAGGTGAGGAGCTCGTAAAAGGGCGGATTAAGCAAAACGCCAAGTGTTTTTAGTAGATTGCGCACCTTTTTTCGGTAAATTAAAAAGGCTGCTTTGCTTTAAGGACTGCGAGAAGTGAAGTAGGTGTGCCTGAAGGATTTTTTAATTTAATTTTTTAATTTCTGCGAAAATGCTTCGGATTAGTTAATTAATTATACCAAATGAATTGCGGTAAGAGAAAATTTATTTGTTACCTGAGTTGCAATGTCTTTGGGTGTGCAAATAAAAACGAGCGAGCGCATGAATACATTTATATAAAAATTATCGAAAATAAATTAGTTTGCATTTACTTATTTACTTAATTTCCACACGTTCGATCATACATCATTTACATTTACTTGCGAAACACGATAAGTTATAAATTTTATCAAAATGCCTTTATTAAAATTTTTAAATTACAACCGTTCACTTTTAATGCGCTAAAGTCACTCGCCAAAAATTCTTCCGTCGAACGGCAACAACCTCCAGCCGACCATCATAAACCATCTCCCGTTCCCCGAACCACCTATATCAATTATCTAAAATAATTTAAAACTCCCTCCCGTTCCAGCGCATTGAAATCACGATCAAAGGCCGCGCGTTTCACTCGACCACCACTTACGGCTCACTCGGCGAAAAAAATAAAAAAATAAAAAAAAAACAACTCACATGACAACGGCGAGGATCCTGTCCATCCTCGGTCCCAAACAGCAGCCGGCGGCTGGCTGGCGATCCTAATCCTGCGCTTCGACCGGCTGCCTCCGTCAGGAGTTGTCGTGGCTGCCCGACGACGACGAGCCATTTGCTCTCTCTCGTATATCGCACCGCGTGGCTGCTACCTCTCTCTCTCTCTCGCTCTCTCCTCTCCCCCCCTGCGCGCAGCCTTCTTTCGCGGCGACGCGCTGCATCTGCCTTTCCGGGGAGGGAGGGTTTGTTGTATAGGCCGCCCCGCGCTGCAGCCGCGCAAGCTCCGATCTGCTTTTCCTCTCTGCCCTCTCTCTCTCTCTCTCTCTCTCTCTCTCTCTCCTTGACTATTAGGCTTTTCGGCCCTGTTTCTTTTTACAGGAGCCGAGCTTTGACTCGACGTTAGGACTTGGTTTTTGTGCTCGAGCCGCGCGGAGGCTTTCTTTTGAGTGCTGGGATGAGTTGGCGGTCTTTCTTTTCTTTGGTCTCCGAGTTTGATCAAAGTGTTAATTGTATTCGTTTTTTTTTTTGGTAGCCTTAAGCGATCGTTAAACAAAAAGGGAAATTCAAAACTGTCGGTGGTTTTGGATTAAGTGAAAATCTGATGTTTATAGGCTTGGAAAAAAATCGACTATACGTCAAAACACCCAGGATGAAAAGTTTTAATGGTAGCTGTACTTTTAATTGGGAAGAATAACATTTTTATTGAATTTTTTGTTAAACAAATTGGCAACCGACGGTAATTCGAAACTCACGCGATTTTGACTTTAATTATACATAAGCACTATAATATTTTGCAAGAGTACAAAAATCTTTTTTTTTTTCAATTACGAAATAGCGACAATTTCTTCTTTGCAAAATAAGTCTGCTAAATATGACGGCAGCGTAGCTCAACAACATATGTATTTCAAAAGGGGTCTCCGGTATTTTCTTGAATATTACACTCCTTTTTTTTTTCCTTTCTTTGCATCTCCTTTCTTTCTACGCTCGACGAAACTTTTTCATATGCGCAGAACAAGCTGGAATCGCTTTCGCGGTAAAAAGGTAACATAAAACGTTTTTATTTTAAATCACTACGGACTCCTCTTGCAAGAAGAATGGCCCTTAAGATCGAAAACTAATCGCGAAAAATGGCATGCCGTAAAATAAAGAAAGATGTTGTTTTAAGAAGGGTATTATCATTATTAATATTGGGCCGTTTCGAAAATTTTAAGAATAAATTGCGAAGATTCATTTATAATAATAATTGTTTTAAATCAATAGGCATTGAACGGTTGATAAATATGAATTATAACGAAAATTTCAGAACGATAATGTTATTTTATTTGACTAAAATTAAACATTATTACGTGCTGCATTAGTCAAAAGTTAACTAATTAATTTGAACAAAGACAGTATTTTATTCAGTTCACGCGCAGTTGCTAACAATAATTAGGAACAGTTAATTTACAATAATAATCGAATAACTGATTTTAACTGCTGTATTATGCTTTTGAATTTGAAAAAGATCTTTGCATATTTAAAGTTTTAAAAAAGGTGGATTGTCACTTCGGGAATTTAGAGGCAAGCTTAAAATTCCTGCAATATTTTTTCGCTATCTAACGAGCGCGAAATACACTTTCAATATTAGTCAAAGTGGAAAATAAATTATTTTGTAACAAAAGAGCCGAGCTTCAAGACAGCATAAAATAAATGACCCACAAAGACATTGACATTTTTTTTTTTTCACATAAATCCTTGTTACACGAGTACATTTATCAGTACGTATATGTATTCGGGCTTTAAAGTTGCAAGCAATAAGGTCTTAAGTCTGAAAAAGCTCCCGGTAACTTTCGCATTCGATTGCTATTGACAGAACTACTAGATTCAGTCACAGGCGGAGGGTACACAGTGTTCGCATCACATACTCAACTTACCGTACAATTTCCAGCGACGTCTCAGTCGGAAAGAGAATTGGTTTAACTCTGGAAACAAAGCAGCGGAGCAGCCCCCCCCCCCTCCTCCCTGCCCCCTGATATCCCTGCGCAAAATTCGAAAATCGTTCCTCCCTTCTTTTGACGCGCGGCGGAGTTGCATTCAGCGCCGGAATTGCCGTAGTTTCCTTACGAAACGGATACCGCCGTGGACAAATACGCGCACGAGTACTTCTAATCAAGTCGACCGCAGTCGGGATTCACAGATGGGGGGGATCCCGGACGCGGCCTTGGAAATGCAAAGAACTTGCCGTCGAGGGTACAACTCGCTGGATAACGAATCGGTGGACTGCATCGAGTGTATCTGGAGCAAAAATTGTGCTGTTTGGGTTATATTGAATTTTAAAAGCTTACTTTTTAGTTGGTTTGGTCGCTCGTTTCGATAAGTGTATTAAAAGTGATTTCAAGCTTATTTAGGAAGATCAAAAGTTTTATTGGATTTTTCAGCTAAAGTAAGTTTCTGTAATGGGAGGAGGATTTGCGAAAAACAATTAATTAGGCACTGTCTCGCAGAAAGAGTTTCATTTTTTGCTGTAAATCATTAACTTATTCCTAATTCTAAATTGTAGTAATACAGAGTTTTAAAACAGGTTCAATCAACGTTTTAAAATAGAAAATACAACTCTACTCTCCAAATAAATTCAATAATTTAAAGCTTGATTGCATGATTGATGTATTATCGATGTTGAATTTAACACGAACAACACCCACATTTCTATTTTCTGGGACTTTCCAAATCTATTTTACAGTAGAAAATTATAACACTTTTAAGGTAAATGACATTTTAATTTATTTAAATTTAAAACTATTTATGACTAAATTTAGTTAATATACTGCAATAATTTATTTAAGTTTTATGGACTATAGTATACGAAGGAAGTAATAAAATTTACGATTTGTACGTTTTACACGCGATAAACACCTAAAGGTTTCAATGGCATACGTGACTTCGCCGGTTGCGCCATATAATTTTTTACCAAGTTTTACTGCAAAGCTAGAAATATTTTAAATATTTTGATAAATGGTGCAATTTTTTCATTTTAAAATATTTTGTCATCTAAAATAGCTTAGTATTAAATCATGTTTATGAATTGTAATAAAATTTACTTCTTGTAACAGAAGAAGTGTATAGATAGACTATCAAAAATTTAATTTTTCAATCTCTGAAAAGAGTTACTTTGGAATAACAATATATTTTGGATTTTATAATAATCATTGACTAATTTAAATGAATGCATTTTTAATCTAGATTTAGAATTAAAAAAAAAACAAATTTTAGAAGAGATATTGAAAAATCATCTCTATTCAAATTTTAGCAATGTATCGATTGATTGCTGCTATTGAAAAAGTTAATTTGCAAGAGTTTTTTTTTTAACTAGAGTATCGGATATTGGTAAAATATTTAGACTTGTAAATTAACTAATTCAAAATATGTGAAATCTTAATATTGAAAGATTTTAAATATAAATAATTATTTATAAAAATTTTTTAATCAAACTTTATTGATAATAAAAATTTTAGGAATTATTGTCCGAGAGCATTGATTTAGTGAAAATTTTCTATTAGCGAGTTATTGAAGGCACGTAATATATATATTATAACTGATCGTTAATCACATAAGTATCTGAAAGCATTGCACATTTGATTTTTATCTCACAAAGAATATTAATAATGATGACACATCAATATTATTGTTGCAAATCGAAAATAATTAAACTGTACTTTTTTGTTTGAGGCTAAAAAAAAATACGATTTGTTAAAGTCAATTATAAAATAGCCTGTACAAGTATTTTACATCTTTGTTGCAATAATCATGCACGATGTAATAAATTGATTTATTAATCAAAGGCGGAAACGAAATGACAACAATAATTGATTCGGTTTGCTAAAATAATGACCATTCTGCTATTTAATTAACCCTCTGACTATTTAAACGCGCAGCTAGAATTCGATTCGTAATGTACCCATTAATATTTCATGCGAGTCTTAATATAATGGAGAGAGATAAAATCAGATCGTTTTTGATCTGTACAAAAACCATGCGTATGAGTAATAACGCGGCTGAGCAGACTATGTACTTTACTGATAAAAGGCCAGTCATAATGCTTGGATTTTTTGTGAATTGGATTTAAAGTATGATTAGCAATGCGACTTAAGTTCGCATCGTTGCTAACCAACGAAAAAAAAAATTTCAAATTGACCAAAATTTTATGACGGATTTC
>JAWWEO010000021.1:20621013-20687829 GCA_035582975.1 Ormyrus labotus
GAAATCCGTCATAAAATTTTGGTCAATTTGAAATTTTTTTTTTCGTTGGTTAGCAACGATGCGAACTTAAGTCGCATGATTAGCAGAAAGGAAAAAGTAAATTATAGACCTTTCTATTAGATTTTACTTTAAACTTCTTTCTAAAAACGTCTGATAATACGGCCTGAATGTACGCTTATAAAAATATAAAATACTGATTCGGACGAAACAGAAATTTCGAAAATATTAAGCTTATTTAAAAAGCTGAGTATAAAGCATCAACGGAGCGTTGATAAAACAGAAAAATAAAATATTAACGGTAATCTTTCGCTGCTTCACGGTCGACTTAAAAGTGAATTATGTTTTTCATTGCATCTTACGGACGCAGTCATTCCGTAATGTTTTTCGCCTGTGGCCTTTATTTTATGTATTGACAAAAGCGTATTTTTACGGTTTACCGTAAATTCTTCGGATACTTTGAGTGCGAGTAACAAATGTTTTAACGAGTAATCACGATTTATTGTTATAAATTTGTCTTTATTAAATTTGTTTCCAGGGTATATATGTATGAAAGGGTAGGAAAGAACTGTAGTATAATCAACTTTAATTATTAAGTCTGCAGTGAAATTAGTATGAAAACTCTGTTTAATGAGATTTCGTCGAAATCATTAAAATTTATTGTTTATAAAACTCATTTTGATTTGCCACATAATTTTATTGCAATATTGAAATAGCCTTTTTAACGGCGCGTAATTATAAAGTAAAGAACAATTAATTGTTTCTGAAAATTACGCGCAGCACAAGTCATTTACATATTCATGCAAATAACAATTATTTACTTATCAAAAATACGGAACAGACTCGCAGGTTCAGAGACCAAAGTACAATCAATATCTCTTGCATAATAGAATGAAAAAAATCTCTTTCTGTCTATATTATTTATTCTTTAAAAAAAAAAAATAGTCCTTACAAACGTCGAATAATTCAAGCTAATAACATTAATCCAAAATACCATCTACCATCCGATTGACCGAAAACTCCGCCGGTCGGCCGAAGAGCAACGAGACACATCCAAAAGCAATTTCATGCGGCAGCAAAAAGACAATCGATATTTAAAGCCCTCATCGATTTTTGAGCGGCTCCTCCGACGACAAATGCCGGGACTTAATTAGTATTACTGCTCGCGCACTGCACTTCGTGCGCGGCCAGCCAATACGGAAAAGGAAATTCAGCGTTCGTTCGAAAGCCCTTGTACACATTTATACGCTGCCCCGGCTTATCCCGACAATGCGACTTCCCGGCTAAAGAAAACCGTCTTAATGTAGACATTTCGAATTGCGGGGGTTTGATGCTTCGCCTCTGAAATACCAGGAATATTATATTCGAATGAGGATTCATTGTGCGCCGGATTATTATTCGCGTAAGCGTTGCTTTTCAGGTTCGTATTCCGCCTTTGATTTGCAACCCATTCCATTTGCAACGCTTTCGAGGGCTTATGGCGGCATATAAGAATGCTGGTTTTTCCTAGATTTTCAGTCGAAAGATGTACGGTTTCTGTAGCTTTCTTTTGACATGAATAAATTATACTTCTGATCCTAAGATTTTTTTTTTCAAAGTACGCGCGGTAATAGTAATGCAGCTTAATTCGCCATTCATGCGGTAACTAATGCAATCGGTAGTTTGAGAAAAATATATTAAATAAGAATTTTTTAAAGAATATATTTTTCAACTTTTACTAACTATGTTGCAAACTTATCTTACATTTATTGAGATTTTTTTTTCAAATTTAACGTACAGTAAAATGAAACGAAAATCGTTACCAAAGTTTATCAGCATTTCTCGAGTTCCAAAATATCACTATTTTACGATGACTATTCCAATTTAAACTTAAAAAGAGTTATCAAAAAGTTACAGTAAATTCCAAGTTTTAATATATTTTTAATCGCCTTCCTAATCAAGATGAAACATTTCGGAGGGAGGAACAAAATTTTACGTCCTCTTTGAAAAAGAAAAAAAAAAACACTCGACTGAATTTAATAAAAGGCGAAAAGTTCGAAATATTATCCAATACCTGGAATCGTTAGCCAAGACACCGCAAATCAGCTTCATTAAGAAAGCGATCGAGCAGGAAACTCGAGCAGCCATTTATCTCCAGAGGCAAATCGGGTTAAAAATATACAGTCGGCGATCATTACCGAACGGCTCTCTCTCAAAAGTTGCAATAATTACCGGCGCGAACCCCTCGAATATACGAAAGCCCGCCGGGGGTGTTAATAAATACGAGAAAGAGTAATCGATAAGTCGACCTCGCGAATGCCTTCAAGTGCGTTGCTCATTAGTGCGCCATTCATTCAACTTTGAGCCTCGTCCGAAAGGTAGAGAGAGAGAGAGAGAGAGAGGAGCCCGCGGGAGGAGGAGCTTTTTTGCCGTATCATTCAATTTTTTTGTCGCGGAGATGCAGAGGAGGAAGTTGTGCAAATGTTTTAGTTGCGGTTTCGCGAGAGAAGCTTGAAGGGAGTAATTGGTGCGTTTGTTTGATTCTTGAGAGGGTGACGGATCGAGTGAGTCTGCGGAGGGCTTTTCAAGCTTCTTTCCTGGACACTCTTGAAAAGTTCGTTTCGTCCAATGCGGGTGTTATAAATTTGCAGCGTTCGGTTTTATACATCGATGGCTCGTGATTCTTTTATTTAAGTTTTAATAATCCAATATTATTGATTGAAGTATAGAATTTTCACCAAATTGTATATTGATAATTAATTCGAAAGCTGTAAAATAGTATGGATAGTGACTATGAATATTTAATGATACTCATGCCTCTGTAGATTTCAATACACTTGATCGAATTGGTATTAGTTTAAAAGACAATAGATATGGAATTTATTATTCGACAGTGAGTCGGTTAATTTCACCTGTCAAATTTAAATGAATGTAACAGTTTATGAGATATTAAAGTTGAGTATTTTACGAAATTTCATCTTATTTTTTTAAGTGTTTTAAAATTAATTATTTTAATAATAATTTATGAATTCCAGAATAATTTTTGAATATATTCCACCTGATTAAACTTTGAAAAAAAAGGACAAGAAACGAGGAGCAAACTCAAGCAGCTGTCCGTGGCGATACGGAGTTGAGATCGTCAATACATTAATAACGGATTGTGCATTCTAATAGTATAATTAGGGTTTAGCAGTACAGCGTAATACTGTAACGTAAATAATTACGAACTAATCAATGGTTTCATTGAACTTATCTAATAAAGATGACTGACTTGAGAGACAGTTCGAATAATAGCCTTGCGCAGCCAACTAATGAACTTCCAGCAAGTTGAGCCAACTTGTCCGGCAAGTTTATTTTCCGCATTACCCGCTGCAATTTGTATTATAAAGCCAAAACTTTGGCTCGCGAAGATTTTCAATTTTCTTTTTTTTAGATTTATCTCGCGAAGCAAGTTTTTTTTATGGTATATTGCCGGAAAACGAGAAGCGAAGGGATTTCATTTATAAGGGATCTCTTTATTTTGAGGGGGACGGCGCGCATTTCTTGTTTCTCAAAGGCCAGTCAATTACCTGCGCAAGCTGAGCTGTAAAAAGAGATTTATCACTGCTGGAAAGGAAGTGCTCAGTTTGAAGCGAGGTACACGGCAAATTAGTTTTCGAATGAAAATTCTATTCGACGCGTATTTTTCTTAAAAATATCTTATTATATTGGAATTAGAAATAAACATTCAAACTTTCTTAAAATTTGAAGGTAAGACTTGAATTGAAAAATTGAATGCACTTGTTGCATTAGTTGAGATTATATGTAACTTAAAACCAAGTTTCGATTAGAAGTCTGTGTACGTAGAGGATCTCAAGATTTTAACTTCTCCAGGCGCTAATTCAAGATTCAATATTTATTGTAATCTACAAACAAACTTGTTTTTTTTTTAGTTTTTGAGATTATTCGGCGAAAATTAAAACCTATGTTGAATATGCATCGTATTTAGGACAATTGTTAGTTTTACTTATATTCGATGTAAAAAAAAAATAAATGCACGCCGATAGAAATTTTGGTTTGTTCACACGAGAAAACGGGAAACAGGATTTTTTAAACGAATCGAGACGAATTCGCAAAATTTTTATCGCATTTTAATTTATTTAAAAGTATTTTTATTTCAAAAAAATCGCATTTTTCCAGCATTATTTGCCAAAGCTGCGCAATGAAAAAAAAAAAAAAACTCTAATAAACAATTTAAACGCTCCTTACGTCCCACCGAAAAACATTTCGAACCGCATATACGTAAAGGCGGAAAAAATGACTCCCCTCATTTTTCGCGCATCACCTTTTTCTAAAGTGTACACTTCGGCGCGTGAAAAGTTTTCCCTTTCCAAAAAAATTCTCGCCCGCTTACAAGAACGCGCAACAACCGGCCCGCAAAACTTTAAACAAACATTTTCTAAATAAACGGATTTTTAAAAAAAAATCGATGCCCCGCCGAGGGATCCGTCCATCCGAAAGCGAAACGTTCCGCGAAAAAGCGGTATACCCATCCTCGAAATTCACGCAACAATGGAGACGAGCTCGTCGTCGAGGGATAAAATCCTCGAGGAGAGCGAAGAGTTCCCTCGTACGTACGTACTCGAGCGACATCCGCTTTCCAATTAAAAGCCGCGCGCGCGCGCCCGCGCCGATAAAAGCAGCCGGCCCCCGAGACGCCAGCATCTTCCGTCGAGAAGGCAGAGGAAATCGATTGCGGCTCGCGATCCGCAAAGAGCAATAATAACCTGTCGGCCGGGGAACTCGTCGTCTCCGCGGCTGTAATACTATTTCTGTCGTGGGTGTAATATGCCATTATGGCTTACCTTCCCGCGGAGTTATTTTAAAAATGATTTTTCGAGGGCAGCGACGAACCTCTTAATTAAGGATGGATAAGGAATGTGTACACGAGGGTGGGGGTTTACAGTTTGCGAAGTAGTATATTGTCCCGTCTACAATTGTCGGTAGTCGCGAACATAAATAGGAGGGACAAAACTGCGGAAGCGGTCGTTGTTTATGTTTGATTTAGGCAGTTTCCGCGATAGAAATCCTGCGATACATTACATAAAGTTAAATAAGGCATCTCGATGGTAAAGTTAAAAAAAATCTAATATATTCCACAATCTTTTAAAGAAAGCCCGGTTCCAGCCCCGGCAAAGATTTTCAAAAGCCCGAAAATCGTGGCGTTTTGCGGGTCGGGGCTCCTCCGAAAAGGGTACACAGCGATCCAGCGACGGCGGCAGCAGCAGCGAGATGTCGCCTGCCTCTCCGCCTCGGTGATTCCTCTCCGGCGCAGGCGCTCCTCTCCTCGTCCTTCCCTCCGGGCGCTCGGGGGCGGCAGCAGCAGCGTCGCGGCAGCTCTCAGCCGCCGCTCGTGTGCTCGGAGCGGCAGGGATGCTGCTGCTGCCGCCGCTCTCCCTTCGCCGATTCTCTTCTTCGTAGTTCCTCTTTCGAGCGAGAGTGCACGGCTGTGCGGCGGCGAGGCGCGCTTCGTGCGGCGTGCCTGACACTACGGGGGCCGAGAGAGAGAGAGAGAGAGAGAGAGAGCATCCTGGAGGGAGAGGCGTGAGACGATATGCCCGGCCCGAGGACGAGGACACGGGGGATGACGCCTGCCAAGCGAGGATCGGCGCGCTCGGCAAGCGTCCTGCGCTCAGACGTGAATCAGGTAGGTGTCTTACCGCGACGGGCATCGCCGAAAATCGATGCCGAAAGCTTATAAATCAAGCGAACAAAGAGTGCGGCGCGCGCGAGAGGGAGAGAGAGAGAGAGAGAGAGAGAGAACGATCATCCCTCCTCCCTCCGTGCCCCCAGTGCACATGGAAGGAGTTTTCCGCCAGGCGCGCGTGTCTCTCTCTCTCTCTCTCTCTGTATAGATATGTACATCTGTGTGTGTGTGTGTGTGTGTGTGTGTACGTGTCTCTCTCCGTGTGTCCCTCAGTGCGAGATGCTGACTGGCGTGCTGCGCTCGCGGCCCCGGGGACCTTGATCCAGTTCTGGTGACGGCGGCGACCACCAGCAGTGGCAGCAGCGGGAGCAGCGATGACGAGGAGGAGGCCATCGGGGGGAGTCCAACTCAAGCTCGTCCGGAGCCTGCTGATCCTCCTGCTCCTGGCCGCGGATCTCTCCCATCGGGCGGCTTGGTACGTCTGCTATATGCTGGATTACGCGAGCTTTAAAGGGCTGGTGGAGGGGGGCGTAATAGGGGCACGCGCACATGGACGAGATGAGGATCGGACTCGGGGATTAAGCGGACGCTATGGGGGATTGGCGGCTGCTTCGAGTTCGGCTCTCCAGCCGGCGCGCTCATTCATTGGCCCTATTATTTACGCGGCTTTTTTTGCAGGGGTGCACCTTCGTTTCTTCGTCTTGTTTACGTTTGCCTTTAAGATGGGGGAGGAGGCTCGCTTGGGGTTCGCTAAGGTTTGGGCTCAATGTTTATCGATTGCTTTGATATAGTATTTTGGCGATAGCCTCTGATTTCGGGGGGGTTAACTTTGATCCGTAAAAAGTGTGCGTATATTAATGAATCCTTTCCTGGGTTTCTGAAAATTTATTAAATGTTTAGAGGATCTTTGAATATTCAATTTTGCGTCTTAAGAGTTTTATGGGGCAGTTATCATGCCGATATCGAGAAAATATTCAAGTATGGGGTGTACGTTTTAAATTTTGATCTGTCAAAACTGTAGTATTGATAAATGTAATCGTGGTTTATAAAAATTTATTAAACATTTAGAGGATATTTTTAAATATTCAACTTTACGGCTCGAAAGTTAGCCTGCTTAAACTTTGCTCTCGAGTTTTTTTATTTATCCGCTAAATTTGTAATAAGCCCTTTGAAAAAAGAAATACTCGAAACTTATAAAGATTAGACGAGTTAAAAAAGACTCGATATGGCCGTTATTATATTTTTACAAAATGATACATTAAAAACATTGACCCACTTTCTAGAAAAGTTTGACTCTTTAAAGTGAATGAAACGCAAAACTTGGGGTGCATCAAGCATATATAGTACAAGCGGAAAAATTGTTGCATTTTAGAGATGTACTTTCCTTCCTCAAAAATCCCTGCAGTTTTTTCAAAATTTTATTCTGCAACGCGTTTCGTCAAATAATTTCTCTCTAGCTCGCAAAGTTAACTAACGCATTTGCCGATTTATCTTTCCGTCTGTCACAAAGTTAAACCCTAAAAGCTCATCCAATTACGACTAACGAAAAACTGAACGAAACAAACATCGATAATCGTTCCATCATCCATACGTCTGCGGGATAAAGCAGCCTCTCGTCAATTAATGCCAGTAATGAAATTTAACTCGTCAGTATCAGCGCATTTCGTTTTTTCAATCGGAAAGGCAATTTCCAACAGGTGTCTTGCATGAATAAATCAGAGAACGCTATTACCGTATCATTGTGCTCGTTCATCAGAGAACAAGACTGAATGCGCGCGGATCTTCTCTCCTGCTTTAAACTTCATTTGCAATTCATGTTTACGGATCATTGCCGTTTGCTCTTACGGCGCCGCTCGTGAATCTTTGAATGGCGTTCTTTGTGCCGTTTGTATTTGGGATCGGTCGGCATTTCGGAAATTCAGCTGGTCAGTGGGTGGCTTTTTTTTTATTAATTTTTGCTTAACTTAAGTTTAATGTTCTAACGTAAAGTGCTTAACTTAAGTTTAATGTTCTTTAAACAGCGTTCAAGTGAGCAAATGAAAAAACAGTTTACCTTATTATACTATATGCAATTCAAGGCTATGATGATATTCATCATTTGGTCAACGACCTAATTAGAAATCATTACCGATCCTATCAACAGTGACGTTCCCCGAAAACTTGGAAGACTGCATCAATTCCCACCCTCAGTTCCGAGTTTATCCTCTCATTATATTAACCAGCAATTTCCCAAAGAAGAACGACTCCTCATCTCGGACCGGGCAGGGCATTTGAATTGGGTGCGTAAAAAAAAAACTAATAAAAATAACCGCCTCGCGTCCGGCAGTTTTTTGCAGAGTGGCTCGACGGAGTTATCGGACAGGCTCGCAAACGTGACGCAAACGATCTCGAGGATCCTCGACGGCTACGACATTCGGCTGAGGCCGAATTTCGGGGGTAAGTTGAACGCCGACGCCCACGACCTTATGTTAATTGGCGAAATCGTTTTTAATGCAGCTGGCTGATGATGGGCAAGGACGCCCGGGGGGGATTAATTGTCGAGGGGTTGTTGGTTCGCAAATTGGGAGCTCGCCTCGAGAGTGTTGTTGCACTTGCTCAAGTTCTTTGAAGAGATTTTGAAAGCCCGATGCTTTCTGACAAATGGCTTTCAAAGTTTTTTAAGAGGATTTTTTTAGAGCTTTTTTTTTTTTAATCTTGTTTAACGTCGCTCTATTTGTGCCGCTAGGGCTTAACGGCTTTTTTCCAAGCCTTTGTCATGTTCTTCAAATTAATTTTTGGTAATTTTATCTCAATTTGTACTTGTTCTGAAACAGTTTTTTTGTAAAAGTTCGCTTGCATTTTGGTTAAAATTGTCAAGGCTTTAAGATAATCTCATTGAAAAAATAGATAAAATTTGTAGGAGCAAAAAATTTTGTACTGAAAAAAAGTTTGAAATTACGCGATAAATCAGATTTTTGCTTGTTATTTTGTATTATCGAATCAGATTTCTCGTCCATTATCCAAGCAAATTAATGGCTTACTATTTAATTCTATTTCCTTATATTTATTCCAATTGAATCAGTTTTTTTGTGTCATTGTGAATGTGAACAAAGGATACGGCGATCTAAGCGGCGTTAGAATGTAAGATCCAATTTATTATGCAACGTAAAAAGCATTTGTCATATTTTACTGAATAGGTCAACAGGCAATTCCAAGAGAACCGCTTTTTAATCCAGATTAAAATCTTTTATAACTTTTCTTGCTCTTCATGATAAAATTCGCTTTCGAAAGTTGAGAAAAAACTCTAATTCACTTTTCCTTCTTATATAATTCACATCATTTTGAGCGTTAATTTATTATTTCCTAAATTCTTATTTTTCTTGCCGCTATTACCATTAATGAGTTTAAATTCGTTAAAATTAAAATAAAAGTAATGGTTTTAATTTATTCTTTAATGTAAAAAACTGCTCAAATTAAAAAATTCATGTTTATTGTTTACCGATATATTCACCTCTACAAATTGATTATTGTTAAATTAACTATAAATTATTGTTTGCTCTAAATTATTAGCCTTTGAAATATTACTTTACGAATATAACCCGTTTCATTACTTCTTCCTTATCGATAATAAAACAAACAGCGACGCTGTCTTGTGTTCCAATAACCAAAAAATGCTTAAAAAATTATCAACGAAGCTAAAAAAAAAAATTACCAGATTGCCTCGCTTAACTCTCAAACTAGCTAACGAACATTACCAGCTTAAAACTTGTGTGAAAGGCTTTACATTCAAAGCATTTTAATAAGGAAAACTCAATTTGCCCCCAGTCGGAGAAAAGTTAATCGTTCACAAATTATCTTCCAACTAATAAAGTAACGCCATTTTCTCAAACTCGATTCTCCATTCGTCCACGATTATCGCCTAACCATTGAACTCAAAACCAAATAAATCCTCGCGACACTGAAAACTAAAATAATCGGGAGACTCGCGTCGACGCGCCGACACCGATCATTAGAGCTTTTTAATTGAACGGCTCGCCCGACGGGGCGTTTACTTTTTATCGAGCGGCCGCCGATATCTGCGCGCGGATCGGGCCGGATAAGCTTTTCGGGGGAGAGCGCCGGATTGGAAAGCTCGATCGAGGAAGAGAAGCGCGAGAGTCGTTCTCGGGATTTTTTCAATTTCTGCCGTGTGTCGCTCGGACGGATGATTGATATTTGCGCGGGACGCGGAGGAGGTTCGCAGGCTCGTATTTCGATGCACTATATGTGGAACGTATCTTTAAGAACTGGCCTGACGGGGCGTCTGCGTTGTTGTTTTTTTTGTTTTTTTTCGACTCGTTCGGTTTGACGCGGAATGCCGCGTTTCGGAGGCGTGTTTTTAATTTTTCCATTTAAAAACTCAAAAATAACCGTCGGCGTTCATTCGCGTGTCTCGTGCGTGTTCGTAAAATAAAAGTTAAATTATATTCGGTACATTAAATTTTATTAAATTCGCATTTGTAAATTGTAAAATTCGGTATTGCAAAGTTCCAAGAAAAAATTCTAAAAACTCAACTCGAGGAATTTCAAGCATTTTGCATAAATTCATAAAATTGTGGATCTTTATGAATTAAAAAAGCATTTAAATTAAAATTTTAAAAGTCACTGTAGAAATAACGAGGTCAACGTCCACTTCAATAAATTAGAAAATAATTTATACACATATCTTAAATGTTGAGTAAAATTTAAAGTTTTGCCATCATCCTTGATCAAACCAGCTAATAAGATAGTTAATTAAAAAAGACGTTAAAATGAACTGAAAATTTCTTTATCAAAGATAGAAGAAAATGAAGATTAAATGTTTACTCTGCTATTGACTAATAACAGGAAGAGCTGTTATTAACTTTCAAGAATGCTTTTCAGAGCTTTTCAGATAAGGGAAATTGAGTAAAACATTTGCGCCGCTCCCATCATCTCGAGGCGTATTTATTATCGGTATTATGTTAGAATAAAGAAATCAAACAGACACAATTCTTGTTATACCGAGCTTTGCCGATATGTATTACGATGCTTTAACATATTTTTCGATAAGTCCAATATTTCTACTTTATTGTTTATCGCTTTCTTGGCTATATTGCTTAAATCAGTCAACTATTCGGAGTAGAAGTAAGATAATTGCTTATGTAAAATACAAATGTATTACGATCTTGTTAAATTGACATAAGGTCGATCAATTATAAATGATACACCACCGAGACGATGTGTTTATGTACTGTAATCTGACATTTTTAAGGTGAACCTCTGTTCGTTGAAATGGATCTTACGATAGCGAGTTTCGACGCTATTTCTGAAGTCAATATGGTAAGTTACATTTCCTCTTACTTCTAGGCTAAGCTTTTTTAATCAATCCCATCGCAGTAGGTGATAAATAAAAATAAATTTACATGAATATCGTAAACATATAGTAAGATTTTATGCGTCGTACAATGAACGACAAGAATTTTAGAAGAGCAAATTTTAAAGGCGATAAAAACAAATAAAATTCGCTTCCATATATAGAGTGATGTATTAATTAAAATGTACATTTTTAAAGATAGATAATTAGGTCACACTAATTAGTAAAAATATCATTGAAATTCTTTAGAGTGTATAAGCTTATAAGTCATTGAAATTGTATGAATTCTCGGATTCTGGCATGCTGCGTTCTGAATTTCGCATGACGAATACTGCCTTACTATACTTTCTTAGAACATTTCAGTTTAAATAATCCAGGGAAAATGGTTATTTTGACTAATGCAATTACAATGACGGTAATACAATTTCCGTTACACAGATTTCGGAAATGTCTCTAATTGGAAGCGGTGTTTCCCCGGTGTTTTTAATTTTTTCCTTCGTTTGCTCGGACTTAATTCTCCCTTCTTAATCCGTCAAGGATTCGTCAGGGATTCTTTTTCTTCCTCTCTATAACGTTCACCGTGAAAACGGAACACTTATCTCCTTGAAGGTATTTTATTTTTGCTTTTTTCATAGTATTTCAGTTTCATAACAGCTGGGATTTCAATAAATCTTGATGCAGTGTTCAGTACTCAAGATAAAGCATTACATTGTACAAAAACGGCTCCACCGAAGATTTTATCATAAATCAACGTGTTTTTAGACCCCAATCGCGAACCCGGCCCGAAAAGCCGAGCTCCAACACGTCTGTCAATCAGAGCAGATAAGCCGAGCGACATTGAAACGACTCGGGGGAACAATATTTGCCTTAAATAAATGTCAAGTGCAAGATCTTGTTATTCGCGAGTCGATGACCGCGCGGCGACGGCGGTCGTAAAAAAAAAAAAAAATAAAAACCAAGCCTCGCAAATCCCATTCGGCAAATGGCCGAACGATGTAGCTCCCCCGCGACAATTCTCCCAGCTCCCGGGGAATAAATTATCGAGAAATAAAGTGCCGAAACGGAGTTGAAAAAAATTCAGCGCGACCAATCGGATAATTGACCCGAGCAATCGACGCTCACCGATGCCGGGCTGCTCCCCGACCCACTTTCGCTGGCCGTGAATTCGCGAACTCTCGAGCGAGTGCCCAAGTTCCCCCGGCCTTTGGGCTCGGCCGGGAATGGGAGCCTGGCTTTTGGGGTTCTTTCTGCTTTGAAATGCGTTTCTGGCGGAGTCGCGAGATTTCTTTGCTCGCGGTCGTTTCGATGATTGTGGAGGGCGATTTTGCTGGGATGACCTTTTTCGGGAGGAAGATCTGTTCTATGCATTCGGGTTACGGTTGGGACGGTACAGTTTTAATTAAGCTGATGTAAGTAAATTAAAATTGTTTACACTGTTGGTCTGAAATGCTTTTTATAAATTATTAGAAAGTTGACTTAATTGTGTTGTGTAGATTTTTTCGACTTGTCTTTGTTTCTATTGTTATTATCTAAATTATCAAATACTCTGAAGTTTCCTTTAAAAATCATTAATCCAAGTTGACTTAATGCGGAGCGGAGCAGCCAAGGAATTCTTTGATCACCCTCTGAAATTTGGCTTTAAAGCTTCAATTTGATGAAAATCGTTGTCTTCCTTTTATCGATGGACCGCTTGAGGTATTTAAATCTGACGATGAGCACAAATCTGAACTGTTTTTGACGAAAATTATTTATTGTTTTGATGATGCATTATCGTAGGCAGAAATAAATGCGCGTTTATAACTAGATTTTTAATGCTAACTTTGTACATATATTTATACAAAAAATCATCTACTTAATTCTTCTCCAAGTTTAAAAGTTCTCAAGTGGTTTAGGCTTCCGTCGAAAGCTGAATAATCAATGGGAGGAAATTAAAGCACTGTGAATAAAAAATTAACCACTTCAAAAGTGAGCTCGATTTTCGTCGAGTACCTGGATGTCACTTTCGGACTATTATTTTGAGCAGAATTCAAAGGAACGAAATTGATAAATTAAAATGTTAAACGCATTGCGGCTAAATCGCTTGGCCAGTATTTTAATTTCCTTTTAATATGCGAAAGTATAAAGTAGTCCATTGTACATTGAATTATTTAACTGAAATATCTGACGCATTGTAAACGTCGCTCCGCTCATTTTATTATTTAATTCGCGGAGCATTAATAATTGATTTTAATTATTATTTTCTCGGTGGCAAAATGAATTTCATTAAATGTGATTTTAAATGAAATCTACACTATTATAAGCTTCGTGAAAAACATTCGTTTTGACTTCCTTTTGTATTATGTTGTGCAGATTAATTTCGCTGTTCAAAGTAAATACCAAAGCACAAATTATATCATTATTAGCATAATGTAGATTAATAATAATGACGCTTTTACGATGTTACCTCAATCACTCTCGTTACGTTAAAATTCGCAATCATCCGAATATGATCCAGTTTTTTGACTTTAATGCGTTTCTCTGCCCAAATTTGTTCTCCCATTAAGCGATCGTTGAACGCAGCAATTAGATTACCGCATCAAAGACTCGGGCGGGGTTAACCTACTTTCTTGAGTAAATCTTACCCAAACGTTAATTTGCTATCGTTTTATCATAGTATTTTTCGATGAGTTTATCCTCGAATATCTGATCTGACAAGTGATAAAATCGGACAGTTCTGAATGTGACGGATTAGATATTTTATCGAGATTCAATCTTGCTTCGTATGGCTACCGTGAATTTTTTGGTCGAAATTTTTTCTTCGATTTAAATTCGCACTAATCTGAGTGTACTCAAATATTCCAAGCATCATTAGACGCAATTTCATAACATAGACAAATTTAAGAAAGCGATTTTAACGATTGATTCTGATATATAGCAGATTCATTGCAGCAGGCTTTTAAAATCCCTTTCCACTCCAAGCAATCCGATCCATTACACTCAATCAAATCCATTCCTCGCCTAATCCACCAGCCTCTCGTCCCGACAAAGCCAAAATTGCAAAACACAACGGCAATCGCAGTGAGAGAGAGAGAGAGAGAGCGAGCCGACGGCAGAGCCCCGAGAAGAGCTTATCTATCCATCTGCCTCGGCTCTTATTGATGCCTTTCCGTCGGGCTCATTTATCGAGCGAAGAGCCGCAGAGAAGCGAGCCCTCCGGGGGAGGCGATACGACTGCAGCTGCCTGCGATCACTCGGAGCATGAGGAGCGATAATGCCGCGCCTCGGTGTAATGCGCCGCACCTCTCTCGCGAGATATACAGACGCGCCGTTATAAAGAATAGGCCGATAAACGCGCCTTTACGTCGAACGCCGAGAGAGAGAGAGAGAGAGAGAGAGCCGCGTGGAGTTCGCTCGAGAGGAAGGGAGGCTGCTTGCGGGAGCCGCTTGCTTTTTTTGGAGAAAGTTTTGCGGCTGTTTCGCAAGAGATTCTTGCGGGGGGAGATGCTTAGAGGAGATTAGTTAGGAATTTAAGGCAATTTTCGAGCGGTGACGTCAACGACGGAGTTTGATTAGTGCTCAGCAGCCGTGTATAGCTGATAAGACTCATTATCTTGTTCTTTGATATAGGTTTTCGGGAAAATAAACTCTGTTTTTTTTAGACGGCGTAATCGCGAATAGAAACCTCTAGAATATAATGATTTGGCAATTAGAACGATTGTCAACGAATGAAAGAAATATTATTATTTGTAAAAGTTTTTTTTTTTTCAAAATATAATTTAAAAATTCTGACGATTTGCCCTTTATATTGACGTTATTTTTTTTAAAGTTAATTTAAAGTTTTTATCTTACAATTAATTAATTTCATCTTTTCAAGTATATAATATCATCATTAATAAGTATATTACTAGAGTATTAACTCGTAGCATAATGGAGTTGAATCATGTCTGCCACGAATATCAAACTTTTGGCGAGTCGCCAAAAGTACTTTTCAAATAAAAAGTCGATAAATCAAACACTTCCTGCATCCTTTATTTGATAATATTAATAAGGTATGAAAGATATTCACATAGAATACATTTTTTTATAATTATTTACAAACAGTTCTCAACAATTTTCAACGAAAAAAATGTTGAAAACATCCGATAAAAGAGAATCAATATCCGCTTGCTCTTTTCAAATCCGGCAGTAATCATCATTTAGAAAAATCGAATGCCATGATAGATGCACTCTATGGACCCGTCAAGTAGAAAATGCGCGGTTTAAGTCAGACTCCCGGAAATTTCGAGGCGGAAGCAGGTCACTCGAGGCCGAATTTAAATCGGTATTTGAATTTTTGCAGGATTACACGATAACGATGTACCTCAATCAATATTGGAAAGACGAGAGGCTGGCTTTCTCGCACGAAAAGGAAATTCTCACCCTCAGCGGAGATTTCGCCGAGAAAATCTGGGTGCCGGACACCTTTTTTGCAAACGACAAACACAGGTAATGAATTGCATTTAAACAGCACAAGTTTTGGTTAATTAATTACTTAATTGAAAAAATATTTTTTACGAATTTATCTCCTACAATTCATGAAGAGTTATGTAAATTTTTGAAAATTAAAAGGAACGTTGGGTTTAAACAAAACTGCTGCGTGTGGTTTTTAAAAAACCGAAGTTTCGGCCAAATGGTTGGGCCCTTTTCAACGTTCAAGTTAAAAATAACTGGCGCAGAGCTTTTAGATTGTAAAATCACGGCTGTTTTTCTGAATAGTTCAATAATTAAAATCTGTACACTCCGACCATCTCCTCTCATAAAAGTAAAAGTGAAAAATTTACCCTCTACGGAAGCTTAAAAACTAAAAACTGGCCGATGACAAACTCAGTTCGATCAGCCCCATTTCATTTAAATCCCATCGAGCGACGTCCGACAAAACGTCACCGCCCTGGAACAACATAACCGTCGCTCCCCTCACTCCCCACTTGTTACTCCGCTGAAAAATCAGGGGTTCCCCCAAAGCATCGGTCACGTCGCCGGGTGTGTAGCTCTCGGCGTGTATCGCCTTGCCCTCGACCGAGCGGGCAATCAATTCTTTCTCTCGGCGCGCTCTCGAATGTGGGTTAAGCGGGGCTCATGCAAAACAGTTCTCTTTAAAGGCAAAAAGGGTTCTCGGCACCCTGACCCCGTTCTCCCTCCCCGTCAATGGAGCCGTTCGTTTCTGCTTATCTAATCGGCGCATCGCGGATAAGCGGACGTCGTCGGTTCTGCTCATTTCGGGAGAGGGCCGACTTTGGCTTTTTCGGACGGGAACGCGACGAGCGCGCGGATGATGATTGTTTTTGGCCGCCAGCGGCGGTAAACACTTTAATGAACCTCTGTTTGCTCGCGTATCGTTTGCGTTTGAGTAATTGACGCTGTTGCGACTGACACCTCGGTCGTGCCGGGTTTTATCGTAGTTTTTTTTTAATTAGCCGCGAGCTTCTTATCTTTTATATATTTCATTTCAATTTATATATTTCAACTGAATAAACAAACAAACGAGTTTTATTTATCGAGTAAATAAATACTTTTTTAAAATATTAAATTAATCGTTAATATTAAGAAATTCCTTCGACTTATATAGTTGAAGGCAATTTATCTCTCTTTTTACGTATCAAAAAGGTAAACAAAACTTCGGAGCATTATATTTTCAAACTTTAAATTAAATAAATTTTTCATTCATCATCGAAGTAAAATATCTTGAAAAAAAAAATATATATAAAAATAACATTTTTTTAAATTCCATTCGCGAACGTCAACTAAACGTAAAAAAAAAAATAAAATGTTTTCATGTTTATACTCCATTCCTAAGTGTACTTCACGTCGAAAAACGATGTTAGAAGGAAGCAGAGTACACTTTTTACATTATTAGAATGTCCTAAAAATGTGCGGCGTTCCGGTAGAATAAGTGTGGGAAAGTAGTTTAAGTTTACAAGTGCTCTGCACTTAAGCTTATTTTAACACTCTCAAAACTGCGGGGGAAGGTGATTTTCCTTTCTCGAGTGTCTCCCGGCTGTTGTGGCGAAAAAAGCACGCGCACTCTCTCGTCAAACTTTCCAATTTAAATACTTTAAATTTGCATTTTGTATCTCGCTGATTTTCAAGGTAATTAATCGTTGCCTTCGAAACTCGTTCGATTTGGTGAAAACGCAAAATGGAAAAGGCAGAAGGTGTTATTGTTGTGTATCGTTTTAATGCAGCAGCTTTATAAAGCATCGCCTGATATTATTCTTGATGTGCAATTTGAAACTTTCTTTTGAAAAGTTTATTGCAAGTCTTAAACTTCTTTTTTATTCTATTATTTTTTATTTTTCGTAGTTGTCACTCTTCGCCCTTAAAATATGCCGTGAAGCCTTGACTTTAATCCTAATTCTAAAGGTTTTATGTACTTGGTTATATTTTAAAGTGCAGCTCAAAATCTTTTCAAGAAATTATCGTTGCGCAAAACAATATTTAGTAAATACTTTTTAATGCGCACATATATGCAGTAATAGTATACAATGAAAGACGACAATCATGCTTTTTTACGTAAACCGATAATGCAAGAATAAAGCAGTTAATTGCTTTAAGAGGCTCGCAATAAAAAAGAAAACTCGCGTTTCCACCTCGAGCAAAGAGGTTGAAAGTAACGACTCCTTACGCGAGTGTCTTTATCAACCGCCAGTGACATAATCGTTATTTTTCCTACAACAAAGTCATCCTTATCTCCGAGCGATTATTAATTAAAGAGCCGCATATCTTGGCTTCACCGCTTTTTTGCACGACCGTCTGAAAAAAAAAAAAAGGTGCACTTTACCAGCTGCGCCTCGAGTGTTAAATTTCGCGGCTAATCTAAAAAGATGGTGCTTCAGGTTCTCCTTAAAAGTTCAAGGAAAAATCAATAGCATCGCCCCCAGACAGCTGATACCGGCAATCTATAGGTCTGAAAAAACAATCAATCCCGGCCGACACATCGCTCGCTTTTGTGCGAAATTTTCTGCAGCCCGGAGCACAATCCATACAAGTTTTTCAAGTAGAAAATTGCCCCCCGGCTTCTTTTTTTTTTTTCTCAGCAGCTCGATCATATAAGACTAACCCCGTTAGTGGGAAGTACATTCGAAGCTGACATTAATTTTTCAAACTGTCTATAGCTGCGCAGTCGGGGACGCGTCTCGGATGCGTGAGTCAGGCGAAGCCCGGCATGTTTTATTAGATTTCCATGACGACTGTTTAAGCTTTTATTAATTCTCAAAAACACTTTCAACCCATTTTCAGACCTAATATGTACACTGCAATAATTTGAAAAAATCAACAAATAGATATAGCTTGTCTTAAATTTAATTTAACGAAAAACTGTTATTTCCAACTAACGAAATAGCCACCTTACTCCAGATAAATTGATAGATTCCACAAGTACAAGAAAAAAAAAGCTAAAAGGTGTAGAATAAAACTGACAAACCCAGAGACCCCTACATAAATGATGAAAGCAGCGTGCGAACTACTTGCCACCGTCCCCTCCAACCTCCATAATTCAGCTCCCGTTCCGTCCTCTCACCGAAGCTTCCAGCAAAAAAAAAAAAAAAAAAAAAAAAATGAATAAAGAAAGGAAAACTGTCGTTTTCCAGCTTCCTGCACGACGTGACGGAGCGCAACAAGCTCGTTCGACTGGCGGGCGACGGCTCGGTGACGTACGGCATGAGGTTCACCACGACCCTGGCTTGCATGATGGACCTCCACTACTACCCCCTCGACTCGCAGAACTGCACCGTCGAGATCGAGAGCTGTAAGGCCCTCACGGATATAAGAATCTGCATTTGAGTCTCGGGAGCTTTCGGCGACGGCGAGCATGAGCTCTTTATTGAATGTGCTTTTTGCTGTTTAAAATTGATTGATAACAATATGCTACCTATGAGTAATAGTTGTTTTCGCTCTTACGGAGGGCAAGTTTTAATTAATAAGTTAACGAGCTTCCGTCAAATGTGAAATGCCTTTATTGAGATAAGTTGTGTAATCAAGTGTTCTTTCGTTTATGAATCACATGCACGCACCGCTATCTTGCACGAAAAATTTTAAAATACATCCTTCTTTTTTTAACCGAGATAAAACACAACGTTGCAATTTCGTTTCGCCAGATAACTTCCGCAAGTATTGGAAGTGCGTTATAATCGATTTGCGTAACCGCCTTAAATAATCCAAATCGATAATCGGCGAAAGTTCGAAAAATAATCGCGACACGCGCCAAAAGCCAGACGCAGCGTGCACAAATCGCTTAACTTATCGCGATCAAAGTCAATCCGTCTCTTTCCGCGAGCGATACAAATTCGAGTCGGAACTCGACTCTCTCCAAGAACAAATACTTCGTAACCCGCAACTGCCGGCCCGACAGTGACTAAGAATCCCCCTCCCCTCGAAAAAAATCTCCCTGCGCGCCGAGAACAAAGCTCGCCCCGTCATCGGCGATCTTTGTTTCCGCCTTACGTAATAATTGGGCTCTCGATGCGTACGCGGAGCGCGGAAGGAGGCGACGCACAAAAGAAGACACGAGTGGATTGATCGAGCGGCCGGACCGCAACCGCAGTAATCCATTCGATTCATTATTATGCGGCTAACCTATAGAGGATCGGATTACCGCAGAACCTCCGTCCCGTAATCTTCCGTAATACGCAATATCTGCCCGGTGGATTATTGCCCGAAAAATGAACCCTTCCTTTTTTTTTTAGGCCGCGATTGCCGACGCTTTTTCCCTCCGCTTTGGTAAGTGCGTTGCAGGACAGATTCGGGATGATGCTTTTTACGGGGAGGCTTTTCTGCTTTGTTCATTTTTTTTTTATGGTCTTTAATCGAGGCGTGGACGATAATGGACCGAGGGAGTATCGACAAGAGCGCCTGGTTTCAATAATTATTTTTAGTAATAAGTGCGATGTCGCGATAATTGCTTTCCAAAATTACGATACGCTTTAGTCTAATTATTTTCTTGATTACGCGTAATTGATTCGTCGGTTAATTAAGTCATATCATCCATTTAATTAAAAGTATTAGTTATAGTCATTGATCTTTTGTGTTATTGCAATACTCTTTCTTGTCTACAAATCTATTTTAAATTATTTTTTCGTTATTTATTTCTTCAAATTCACACGGCATGTCCCATTTTTGCTACTGCCTCGAAATATTTGAGAAGCGAAACGGAGAGTTTTGGAAAAGGTCAAGATAACAATCTTTCAGGATATGAAAAGTTCTATATTTTAAAAATTGATCCTATTTCGAATAGAGGGCCTTACTAAAACTCGACGAGGACCTTTAATATATTTTTTAATAGAAACGACGTCATTTTGAAGCCTTGAATTAATTTTAAGAATTATGTCACTAAAGAATGAATTATTGACGGCAAGAAGACAAGTGAGAAAATTGTTTCTACACTGAGAGAAAAAAAGGAGTAAAAATTACTATTCTGGATCGTAACTTGAGATATGAGAAGAAAAAAAAAGATTTTTACTAAACTAACTAGTAAATATTAAAGTCGAAAATTGTAGATACGAGAAGAAAAATAATATTTACTCTGCATAAATAGTAAATATTATTTTTTCGACTTTAATATTTACTATTTAAATAGTAAAAATCTTTTTTTTCTTCTCATATCTCAAGTTACGATACAGAATAGTAATTTTTACTCCTTTTTTTTTCTCTCAGTGTATAAAAAAAAATGTACTTAGCAAGGTCCTTTCCTCGAAATAGAGCCAGGCCTCGAGACATCCCTCAGCTTTCCATTCCCCAAAACGATCGGTGTTTTCGTTCTCCCTCTACAAAAGCAAAAAAAGGTAACACTAAACTAAACAAAGCTAAACTGCCCTCAGACGGCTACACGGTGCTGGACGTGGTGATGTCGTGGAAGGAGACGCCGGTCCGCGGCGTCGACAAGGCGGACCTGCCCCAGTTCACGATAATCGGCTTCGAGACGAACGACCGCAAGGAGAAGCTCGCCACCGGCATCTACCAGCGGCTCTCGCTCAGCTTCAAGCTGCAGCGCAACATCGGCTACTTCGTATTCCAGACCTACCTGCCCAGCATACTCATCGTCATGCTCAGCTGGGTCAGCTTCTGGATCAACCACGAGGCGACGAGCGCGCGCGTCGCCCTCGGTGAGACGTCGTCCTTCTTCAGATTTTCAAATCTTTAGATTTTCTCGTTTACTTTACGGCTGGATGAAGTGAAATGTGTATAAGTGCGGGGGAATGATTGGTTTATTGATATTGACGGTAACTTTTTTGCAATTTATCATTGAAGGAAATGCACTTGAAAAGTGAGTCATGCATTTTTGATATAACGATTACAAATGGACGAGTCGGACTAAAATTGTCGAGTCCTTCAAAATTTTTCAGGGTTGCAGAGATAAATGTTCATATGAGTTGGCAAAAGTGTAACGACACAAAAGTATTTATTAAAAGTTATCAAAAGTATATTTAATTACGAAATTTAGAAAAAAAAACATTTAAAAAATAATGCTATTATTGCGTCCATTATAGTTTAAAGCTGCACCTTTCATAAGCATCTGTACCGGTATGCACCTTACATAAACAGCGTAATTACATTTTGAAAAACTATATTTCAAGTATAATTGCTTTCTCCGGACCAAGCGAAAATGTCCGACTTATCGTAATTCTCGTTCGGCGTCATCGTGGACGTGTTTTTATTTTCTGATTTGATTTTGCAACATACTATCCGAAAGCTGTTTTTTAGAAAAATAGAAGATAGGGCTTGTCACGGAATTACGTTGGTGAAGCTTTATCGTATTATGAGCGTTATTCAACAAACTTTCCCAAAGACGCGCAAATATTTACATGGTGTCAATATATGAGTTTGTTTCTTACATAAAATAACATAAATATATTTTTCAGCGATAAGCGTTTAAGAATAGTTTCTACGCGATTAATCGATACGAATTATTGTTATAACCTTTAGCTTCTTTGTTCTATAATTAAATTGTATTGATCTGTTAAATTTTGGATTAATATTAAACCTTCTTCATCGTCACTTAAAAAAATACATTCTTTTAATTCTAAATCTTTCAATAATCTGGTCTTTCTCCTGAGAGCTTACTGAAGCTTATTTATGATCTCAAATGCAGACATTGAATGCATCTGTTTCTTGAAACTGTTGTAAAGACAACATTACAGAGTAAATTTCATTCGGGGACAATTAGAGGAATTAAACACTTGTTTGTTTAAAAGCTTCACTTAAGCTGATTATATCGATGCAACTAGTTGTCAAACTTTGTATATACTTTGCATACTCCAATTAAAGATACATATCTTCAGAATAATAGTAATGCATTGATGTCTAAAGAGTTGATTTCGAGTAGAAACGTCTAATTGAAATTCTTCGTTAATCTCTTTTTGGCGAAACTCGAGAAACCTCTCGAAAATCGAACAAATTTCCATGACTCACGACGCAATGACAAAAAAAATGGTGAATGAAGGAATATTTTCAAGCACTTATTAATCCTTCTCCTCTCCCCCCCCCCTCCTCAGGCTTATCTAAAATTTATCACTGCAAAGTACAAAAGTAATCTGCAAATCAAAGTCCAAAACTCGCACTCGCCCGATAACTAAAATCCCAACGAAAACCAGAATTCATTCAAAAATAGCTGCGTTTATAAAACTTCCGGCTTGGAGTACAAACATTCCCAAACAATACGCACCCAATGGAGGAGGGAAGGGGAGGAGGGGGGATGGAACGCACATCAACTTTCTACATAAAAATACTCGCTCAATGAATCGAGACAATGAGTCCTAGCAGTGCGTTACACCTAGAAAAAAAAAAAAAAAAAAAAAAGAGCCTCTTTATTGTCTCCTCTGCCTCTGTCTGGCCTGCAGGCATAACGACCGTACTGACAATGACGACGATATCGACGGGGGTGAGGAGTTCTTTGCCGCGGATCAGCTACGTGAAAGCCATCGACATCTACTTGGTCATGTGCTTCGTCTTTGTGTTCGCGGCGCTGCTCGAATACGCCGCCGTTAATTACACGTACTGGGGCGCCAAGGCCAAAAAAAAGAGCAAGAAGAAGGAGCACGAGGAGAAAAAAACCATCTGCTCTTCAAAGACTGGTGAGTGCGGCGGTGGGGGGAGGTGGGAGGGGGGAGGGGAGGGGAGCGGCTAATTGCCTACGATTCCCAGCGAATTATGCGAGACCTTACTTCTTTTTTTTTTTTCCTTTTTTAACGGATGCCCAGGCGATTTTCTCGGGTAATAGGTGGGCTGATGGAGCTTTTCAATTTTTCAGACGCTCTCTTTCTCCTTCCAGCGCAGAGGTTTAGCCTATTTTTTGTACGAGGTGTATATAATGGAGCTAATTATTAAATAGGGTATCAAGCTTTTAAAATGTTTTAGCTTTTTTATATATGTATATTTTTTTTTTGTACTCTGTTGTAAGGAGGGGCTGGGATTGAATTCATTCTTGAAATTAAAAATGGGTATGTGGTTGGGGAATCGTCGGTCGAGGTCAACGATCTCTTCATTTTGAGAGGTCTTGGAAAGCTTTAAGTAGTGAGGGGAGAAGTGTATATTTAACCCTTTATAATTCTTTTACAATATTTATATAAAAAATGTTTTAGAAAGCTCGAATTTACTTGAAGAAGAAAAATGTGCAATATTGAAATTTTTGAACTTACAAATTTCAATACAGGCATCATTAAATTTGGAAAAAGAATCGATTTCTAGAACCTTTCTACCCGAATCTGTCCCTCCCCGCCAATTGAAAATAAATATATATATATCACCCCGCTAATTTTCTCTCTCTCTCTCTCTCTCTCTCTCTCTCTCCTAACCTGGACGCTTCCCGGACGCCGGGACAGGAAGCAAAGCGAGCTCTCCATTTCCGGGCTCGACGGACGCCGACATAATCGAGCTGCAGGACCTGCGACTGTCGCCCCTGCCGAGCATCAGGAGTCGCTCGGGGTTGGCGAGCCTGGCCGGCACGCCCGGCGGTCCCCGTCAGGCCGCGGAGCAGCTGCCCCTTCAGGAGCCCGGCAAGTTCCCGCCCAGTTTTCGCATCTCCCGCGCGCCCGGATACAGCACGCACGCCAAGAGCCCCGGCCTGCGATATCGCGCCAACCGGCAGCAGAGGCCGAAGGTCAGACTTTTTCTTCGTCTCTTATTACCCTTTTTCTATATCCCTTCGGCGGGGTTTTTTTTTAGTTCGGCTAGGCGGAACGAATAATTTTTAATCTTTAATGAAGCTTGAATAGCACCATTTTTATGCATTAGCTAAATTATAATTATTAAAGTTTATAAAAAAGTTGTAGCTTTATTTTTTTGAATCATTGTATCATTTAAGTAACTATTACAGTTAAAACAAACTTAAATATAATTATTTTGTCTTTAACTTGTACTTTAACTTGTACAATTTAAAGCTAAGATAGATTTAAATTACTATAACAAGCCTCAAAGTGTCATTGACTACAAGGTAATGTCGGGTCGTGCTATTTTCCAATACTTTAGGAAACAGTTTAAGAAACTAGCAAAAAAGAAAAAGATTTGAACGTGCGCTCCGGCAATTAAGCTAGGTAATTACGCAGACGACTAAGATGATCATTAAACTGTCAAAAGTTCTTAAACAGCCAAGAGTTGCATTAGGTTTTTCTGAAAACTGACAAATATATAAAAATGTCGTAAAATCAACAGAGGAGCCTAATAGACCCATAAAGTTTATTCGTCAGAAATAAAATTCGTCCTAATATTCTAGCAGTAAATTTATTCGGGTGCAGACATAAATTCCATTTGAATCTTCGGCAACAGACAAGTTGAATTCAAAGGGCAGGAAAGAAATCCAATGAAAGAAATCAAAGACACAAATCAGTAAAAATTTCGAACACCAAAAATAAAACTCGGACGTTTTATCTTCTTCATTTAATCTAGCAAAGCTTGCGTAACGAGTGAAATAAGCATTTTATCAAAGCGCGCAACGTCGTTTCGTTCGAGCATCTCGACAATCCGAATCCGATAAACTCCCTCGTTCGCCTTCCTCGCCCCTTCCGACCAAAATATTCGTTTCCCAGCTGTGATAAAGCGGCGAGAGTTCGATGCTCCGCTCGAAAGAAAAAAAAAAACCTAGGTCACTCAGCTCGCCTCCGTTCTCCGTTCCAGGTCCTGCACGTGATCCGACGAGGGGCGTCGGTGCTGAAGGCCTCGATGCCCAAGATCAAGGACGTGAACCTGATCGACAAGTACTCGCGGATCATCTTCCCCGTGAGCTTCATGCTCTTCAACGCCGTCTACTGGATCTTCTACGTGCTGTGAGCCGGCTTATCGAGGAACGAACTGTCTATCGATAACGAGCAAAGACGGCGGACGGGGTTACGTACGGCTGCGAAACGCGCGCGGCTGGACGCTCTTGCCGATGGATTTTTCTCGGATGCTGGGAGAGGCTTTTGCGACACGGGAGTGTTGAGGTCGGGAGTTGGAGGGTGAGTCAGGCGACTGAGCTCATCGGAGCTCGGTTGCAGACGTTGCACCGATGAGTCACGGGTCTCTTTGAGAGATGCATAATGGATGCTGGGGAGTAGAAGGCGAGTTTTCATTTTTGAACGGGCCGTTCGGACGCTGTTATTTCTTGTAGTAGCCTTGGCTAATTGCATTTGGAAAGTGTTTTACTTATGGGACACCCGTTGACTTTGAAAAAATATAAATAGGGTATTTAAATTCGATAGGGCATTTAAAGTATCCGCTGCATTGGTCAGCAGTTTTGTTAAGTCCCTCTAATTTTTATCGAAGAGAGCTATAAATGACCAGTTAAAGTTGACGCACTAAAAAAGTACCGACGCATCCAGAAAAAACGATCAGCAAGAAAGGCAGCCAGTCGTCGATCCGAGAGGCTTTTTCGGCGGGAGTACACGAAGTTTAATTGCGTATCAGGGGCCACTTCTATGCGTTACGAGAGTCGTCTAAGTCTGCAAAAAGGCCCTTCGCAAATCGCATTTAATTACACAAGTGTTAAAAAAAAAATAAAAGACACTCAGCCGTCACTGAATCAGTTTTAAGGGACGCGCGACGTGGCAATGTGTGTGCATTTGTCGAAAGTACTCGATTATATTATTACAATTGATTTCGTTAAGGAGCCGGTCGTTGGTGGCAGTAGAATTTCTTGAAGCGTTTTTCGTAGAGGCGAGCTTCGGAAACAATTGCGACGGAATTTCTGCCGTTCGAAGGGGATTCAGAAGAGATAAGCCAGCGAAGTACGCACCGATTTCAATTGTTGAATGATTCGAATATGTGTGTCAAGAGTGCCGACCTCTCCGCGGAGAAAAATAATGAATGACGCGAGTTCGATTTTTTTAGCTTCCGCTGCAATGCCGTTTATTCGGTTAAAATGATATTTGCAGTCGAGACGAGAATCTTCTCAACCTCAAAGTAAAATCAAATTAATTAGGTGCGATTTCGTAATTTATTTGAAATTTAACTGCTAACGCACGATTGCTTTCTTCTTTGACATAAATCAAGTGCTAAATGTATTCGCGCTAAATTGATAAAACACTGATATAAATCATCTTGAAAGGTTCGTAAAATTCAAAAAGTATTATCGTTTAACGTTTCTCCAAAATATTCCAATACTTGTTTAGCTTAAATTCGTGCAACACTTGCGAATTTGATGCGTAATCTCGCCTCTCGAAAGCTTCAAAAAATTCTGCTGTCAATAAATACTTCTTGTCCAGCCCTGATGATTAAAAAGCTGCCATAAGAAACAATTATCGCGTCGTTTGCGAATATCGATGTCTCGTTAAAAAAAAAAAAAAAAGTAAATGAAAGACAAAAATACTCAGATTTTAAGAAAACGTAGAAATGAAGAACGAATATTTCAATGAAAAAAGCGACTCGTTTCAGAATTGTACGTCTAGAAAAATTCAAAGGTTTATAATTACGTTAAAGTATTACAAAGTATCGCACTGCTTTATTTGAATGAATTAATGATACAATGAATTCCGAAGCGAATAGGACCCTTGTAGATTCTAATAGGAATCATTTTTTATGAATAAATAAAGCAAAGATACCAATAGTCAGTAAGAAGTGAAGAATTTTTTTTATGCTTGTAATTATAATGCAACAGAATAATGAAAAATAGGAATTTGATTATATCATCAAAAGATTTCATGCAAGTAAAGTATTTTGTTAAGGAAGTTAACAACACACCGTATTGTGTATTAAAAACTTTTCCATTTTTAATAGTGTTGCCAAAAAATAAGTTTACTGTCGATAAATTTTTATATGAGTCATCATATTTATCGTAGGATTTTACATTTTTACAAAGATTATACAAATTTTGATGAAAATTATATTGAAAAAATTGCGTTAACAATATACATAGAATATCGTACGTTTGTCGCTAGGATTTACATTTCAAATCGACGCATAAGTTTCTATTAACTTATGAAAACTCACTAAAGTTACCAAAAGTAAATTAGAGTCCAATCTTCATTTGAATTCGTTCCGCGTGAAAGACGATTTTTGACAAAAAATTTTAAATCAACGCGTCTAAACTTAGTCAATTTGTCCCGAAGAAAAAAGAGATCTTATTTACTTTCACCGAAACCATCGAATTACCGAGCAAAAGACCCAAGGAAAAAAACCTGAAGCAGGACTCGCAAGTTCTGAAGCGAGGCGTCTCAACTAGCATAATCCATCGTAGTCGTACGATTAGGTTAGCCGTTAAGCGAACGAACGGACCTCTAAGGTCAAGCTAAAAAAGCCACGCGACGCGCACGTAACGAACAAAAGCAAGGAGCAAAGAGAGAGAGAGAGAGAGAGTAAACGTGTAATCTCGCGAACTTCGGCGAACGACAATATGTTCCTAATCGAGCCTAACCGTTGGCCGTGAACCGATAAACGCGCGCGCGAGCATCCACCGGAACACAGCACACACAGCGCGCACACACCTTGTAATTCGCGCGCGCGCGCAACAATAGCACCTCTGCCCCCCCCCCTTCCCTTCGACCGATCGATTCTCCCAAGCGATTCTTCGAGAGCGCGGGTAATTAACGAGCGCAGCGCGACGCGGATGGCTGGACGGCGGCGGAGCGAAAATTGCCGAGGGGAATTGATGGTTTGCTTTGTGAGTTTGCGTTATTAACCCTTTGGAGCATGATGAGGAGAGAGAGAGAGAGAGAGAGAGAGAGCTCATTGCCGTTGGCTAATGGACGGTTCTGCGTCGCTTACGTCGACGCTTCCTCCGGGCCGGGATTCGCGGCATTGATTCGCGCCCGATGAATTATATAATCTTATGAAAGTTCAAGTTTAGAGTTGGCGATTGACATTTTACGATGATTGAGCGTACAGAGGATGGCGATTCTTTTAGTTCGGTATGGTATAAATTTACTTGAAAAAGTGTCGGATGCAGTGTTCGTCGTGCTTGGAACTTTGAATGAAAAAAATGTTCTCTTTAATTTGAAAAATAAAATTATAAATATACTCAAAAGGGTTAATAAATCAACAGAATGTTTCAATTGAGATTTAGTTGCAAAGTCGAATCTATAAAAATTCGTTCTTCGCGCTTCCGCTCGACTCCTCGGTTTTTTTTTCTGATTTTTATAGCAGGCATTTATATTTGTGTATTCGCTAAAAATTAGTCACTGCTATTTTAACATGCAAGAGCATTAAAATAAAAATCTATCCGAGCAGTGAATCGCCCGGATGACTTTTTGTCCTTCGATTCTGTAAGCGCATAAACTTTGCATAAATAAGAGATAGCGCAATTAAATGCACTGTTTTGTTGGTTTAGCTTCGAAACTCGCTGAGTAGTCAACTCCGAAAGATAAGTCACAAATTGTTCTTTTTCTGTAGAATTTTTTTTTGTTTTTATTTCCCAAAGCACTGTTTAACAAACGCCTTTTATCGGCGCAAAAATTGCCGATACGTCACCGATTATTATGTAACGGGAAAACTGCAATATTGTTAAATTCCTTCGGCAGTATCTCGGCAGATAATTCAAATGGAATTCAAAGCTGCCCGGCGAGTCTCGAAGCCGAATGCTTGCAGATTTTAAAGCGCCGTACGTATATTTATAAAATGTGCGCGACTTATCGGTTGTATGCTTTTGAGTGTCGCGTGCATATTGCTCTGAATACTTCAGTAGAGCATCTCTAGAGAAAATGAGACTTTGCGAATACTCTGATAACCTCCTTAATGCGATTAAGTTTCCGTTTTTGATGCTACTTTCTTTCGTTCTATTAAGAGTAGAATTCGTTTAAGAGGTTCAAAAATTCGTCGTTTTATGAATCTATTTTTTTTTAAATTCTGTTTTCAAGTGTACAAAATAACGTTTTAAACTGTTTGTTAATGAAAGCAAAACTTTAAATAATTTCGTTGAAATGAATTTAAAAAGAAGTAAATGGCAAGATGTGTATTTAATTATCCGAAAAAGTTAAAGAAAAACAGAGTGAATCTTCACTTTTTGAATCTTTCAATCGAACTCTACTTTCTAGACTTTCGTTTCCCTATTCACTTCCTCCGAGTGCGAAAACTACTCTCCGAACTAATATGGATATATCGTAGAAGTGAGCAGAAAGAATAAAAAAAATACTATATACCAAAATGTCTTCTTTCGACGAGACGTAGCCGTTATTTTTTAAACTGTTACTCTTTATGGAGATATATTAGTGGTAATCTAAGAAGAAAGAAAAGTGTAATTCGTGCAAGTGCGAAGAATCCAAGGAGAAAAGAAAGAAAAATATAAACACAAAACAATGAGAAAATCTAAAATACGCTTAGAATCTATACAAAAACAAGAATAAGAGAAAATCATTACGCGCGAACCTCATAATCATCGAGCGCTGTAATAGACATTTTAATCATCGAGAGCGAGAGAGAGCGAGAGAGAGAGAGAGAGAGAGAAAGAGAGAGAGAGAGTACGAGAGCGAGAGAGAGAGAGAGAGAGAAACTTGCAATTGATTGCGCTTTACTCGGTAGACCAAAGTGAAAAGAAATCGACGTCCGGTTAAGAGAAACTTTTAAACGTACATATAGTATATATTTACAAAGATCTATCGATGTTAAGGGTGTGTATAAATAAGAGCGCGTGCATGAATAAATCGAATATATCTTAAATTAAACAAAGAAATATTATATATATGCGATTTTAGAGAAGAGAAGATCTCTCGAGTTTAACCTCTCGACGCTTAAAGATGTAAAACAATGTAACTTCTGTGTGTTTTAACTTCGAATGCGACGAAACAGCTCGTTGCATTTATTCTTCATTTATATGAAAAAAAACACCACGTATAAAATGACACACTGCGACTTTGTAAATAAATTTTTGAAGCTCGTACGATTCGGCGATCGAAGTGCATTGAGAGGTTAAAAAATTAAAAGAAATAAAAAAAGAATAAAAAAAAAAAAAAAAAAAAAACTGGAAAATTCTTCAGCAGAAGAACAAAAACGTCCAAGTGTTATTGTCCCTCTTTTATCGTTTTTCTTTCGCCGATAACAATTGGAGAAATAAAAGTATCAACGCCGCTTCCTCGTGTTATCGCCGCTGCTTTGTGTAACGTCCATACAAAGTTAAACCGACTGATAAATATGACGTTACGGAGCTTGATACGAAAGTCAGAGGACCTTGAATCGCTTAGGCGGTGCGTATATTTGCTAATATAATTGCGAGTAATATCGTCGAAAAAAAAAAAAAAAAAATGGACGATTGCGGCAATGTTTTGCCTCGACGGACGAGTTTCGGTGACGCACAACGAGAGACTTAGAAAATACGCGGACACGGAGGGAGAAAAATATGAGATTAGAATTCGCGGAGCGAATTTCTCTAATTTTATATAACCGCTCCTCTCGGCGATGCCAGTTTTTCGATTACGCTCCTTCGATTATTCGGAATAGTAAATAACGATAAGCGGCTCTTTTTAACGTCCACGTGTTCGTTATTGAGATAACGAGTACAGCGCAGTTATCGTTGTTCTGTTACAAAACTCGATTGTTCTTTGTCGAAATTCGCGTATTCGGCAGTTTTCGCGGTTTCTTTCTGTAAATTTTAGGCAAATTTAAGCTCAGACTTTTTATTTTGAGTTCGCAGGTCTCGTTACAGAAAAAAGAAAATTCGAATATAAAAAGTGAATCATTATTGGCATTTTGTTCTTGAAACAATTAGTTTTTGGGAACTTAAATTGAGGAAGTAGAAAACGTCAAACTAATTGTAGATTGCTTGCAGAAAACAATAGGAAACTTTTTCCCAAAGATTTAACGACTGGAATATCTCTGACATCGGCTTGCAATAAAAATAATATGATCCTAGTCTAATTACTTATCTGAATGTGATCATGAATGCAAATAATTATATATAATTTTTATTTTTTAAAATTAAAAATTATTTTTAAATACTTTCTGCTGTATATATTCTTTAACGATTATGTAGTTAATTATTTTTATGCATTTGCAGATAAAGTATATCAATATTTATTTATTCAATAATTGCATATTTTATTAAATATATAATTGATAAAATGTACAATCGCGCAAATATTAAAATTTAATTACAACAAATAATTACTTATCATAGAAATGATTTAAGAAATAAGTTTTACTTTTAAATTATTTGTTGCGCACGGCAAAGGATGTGCGCCTAAAACTAAAACAAACTAAAAGTCGTTATTTATTTTTGCGGCAAACTTTGGTAGTCTGCAATTTTCTCTAATAACTCTCAAATCCTCATTTGAAAATTTTGCGGTTGAAGAAGTGCGTAGTAGCCTTTGCAGCTAGAGAGAAATCGTCAGTTAAATTGACGCGAACAAGAGGAGTGGAAACTTCATCAATGAATTTTATTCCGTTCGAATGCACCCAAGCTGCTCCGCTAAATATTCAAGCTTGTTAAACTTGTTACGAAACGATTCGTCGTAGGATTCATTGAGTTTGAGGTCTACTATCGATCGGAAATTCGACTTGATTTAATGCAATCATGAATATGCAGATTTGCGGAGAAAGATGAAAATAATTTATTCGTTTAATATTTTACTTCCGGAAGAAATCTCATTAACTTTGATGAAAATTTAAATTGCCGAATGCACATTTTCATTATTGAACTTTTATTTGGACGTTGTTCATCGGGTTCGGCTTTTATTCCCTAAGGCCAAACTTTCTACTCCACAAACGATTCACGTTTTGTTAAAGATTTAGTAATCTGAAGCGTTGTGACATCTTGAATAGCTTAATATTCATTTATTCGCATGAACCGTTGAATATGATTGATAAGAAGGTCACTGCAATTGCATAACAACATTACAGTTTGCTTTTAGACGAGGGGACTTTTTAATTGTTCAATATTTGTAAAAATGAAAATTTGAGTAAACATTCTCGTAATAATAATCTAGATATTTTTCTCAGCGTAAAATAAACCCAAAACACGTAACAATTAACTCCCACTTTACATAAAGTATCGAAAGAAGTCAGTGCCGCTCGGACGAAAGTCCCAACCGTCCTAATAAGCAGTCACAAAAGCCGCGTTTTCCCCCGCCTCTCCTCGCAGGTGGCCCTCTCCCCGCAGAGTGCCGAGAGAGAGAGAGAAAGAGAGAGAGAGAAGGCCGACACCTCCAAAAGCCAGCAAGTAGGCCAGCTCGTCGGCGACGAGCCTCCGAACCTCGCTCTTCATGGGGGATAAACGCGTGCTGCTTTATCTCGAGAGAGAGATTTCCCAACGCGCGGCGGACGTTATCTGCCGCGCTGACTGATGCGCGCGCGCGCGCCTCTTTCCTCGTTATATCGGCGCGTGCGGACGGAGAGCGGGGGAGGGGGCAGCCGAGAGAGAGAGAGCCGGAGATCCCTACGCAAGCCGGAGAGTATTGCGCGTTATTATTTGCGGTGCCCCGCCGGCGAAACTGCGACGTTCGCTTTCTCGGGCCGCTCGGGATAAATTGGAGATTTCATGCTTTTTTGGGAGATTACTATTATTAAAAAACTTTGTCACCTCGCGCGATAAAACCTTCCTACTTCAAATAGCAATTGCCTAAACATTCATACTCGACTCAGCCACATCTTCGCCTGAGCCCATTTCCAGCTCGTAAACAGAAGCTCGTAACGGAGCAACGAGCCATTCGGCACGCATTTCCATCGCCGAGCTAAAAGACGCAGCTTCTCGCAACTTTGCGTCGACTTACATTGTTCGTTACTCCTCGGGCAAACGAGATCGAGATCGGATTATCAGATCGCAATAAGCACCTCTCGCCGGCTGATAAATTTTCGAAGCGAGAGCCTCTCGACGACAGCTGCAGGCTGCAGCTCGGATTCTTCGGCGATTGTTCACGCCGAGACAGAGAGAGAGACAGAGAGAAAGAGCGGAGTTTAATGACTTTAAATTTCCATTCGATTACTTTGTTTACGAATCGACATGTAATTCACTACGACGACGGGAAATTCAGTTAAGCGATTTTTTCTATTTATGTTATGGCGAATATCGAGCATATACGTCAGTCAGTTCTGGCTGTCGCTGATAAAAATGTGTTAAATCACTATCTTATGCTTTGCTTCGCTGCAGTTTCTCGGTCTTGGCTTCAAGTCACTGGGTATGCAATATAGAAATTTGCCTAAAAATTGACTATTCATCGCCGATTGCAATCTAAAATTTCGAGGAAAGTTGCAGAGTTCATTGTGTGATGAATAAAGTAATCTAGACTTAACAATACTTAAACGTGAGCGCGCTTGAAATTTGTTGAAATTAAAAGCGATATCGTGCAAGTATAACGACAAGCCGCGACTTAAATGTTGGAAATTCACGTTGCCGCATTGTGCAACTGCGCGGCGAGTCGAGAAAAATATTTTTAAAATAAATATCCTTCTCGCGGCTCGAGCGAAGCGACTATTATCAATCGAATAATCAAAATATCAATTATAAAATTGCCTTTAGTGCCTCGCCGACGTCATGATTATAACACGCAAGCATGAATTATGCCCCCGATAAAACGAGCGCGAAGAATAAAACTCCTCTCTTAGATAATTACAAAGCAACGTGATAAATGGAGTTCTTGAATTTTTATATGAACTCCGCTTGAACGATGAGCGAGGCTCAAAGAAACGTTACTTCTGAATTTCTGGAAATGTTTTGTTAACGCGGCTTTCAGATAAATTTAACCGACGCTTGGTGAATTCCCTCTTTAGCCTATTTTCAGCTGTCCAAGTGGAAGAGTGACGGATAATTATCGATGCGCTTTACGCAATTATTGGCCACGTTTCTTAGAAGCCATCGATAAACGTGAATTTCTTCCCGAATGTATTTATATTTCTATTGTTTTGTGATCAGTCATGTTCAAAGACTTTCGAGGATAATACCTTTTATTTCGGCCCCTACTAAAAATAAACTGATAAAAATCGCGCTTACGATAAATGTACATTCATGTTGATACTGCAACATTTTGCATTTTTATAGTTGGGCGTTTAATATTCTTAAAACGTAAAAAACTGCAGTTATTAATATAAATGCATCATAATCATTGATTAGTTTATGCATGCATAAATTCATTTATTAAAAAGCAGGAAAATGCTTAAATTCGCAAGTAATAATTGAAAACCGAATAAAAGGTTACATAAATTAATTGCACTTTATTAATATAGCTGCAACTTTAACCGATCCCTCGCCGTTACAATTTCTTACTGTAAATAAAATTATTCACGACGTAATACGTACAATACCTTACATAACGGCACTCAACTTGAAACGTTAAAGCAAACGTGATCCGTAAACTCGATTATCGAAGCCCGAAATTTTCTTTTTCCCAACGTCCGACAATTACAGCGGGGATTTGACGTAAAGCGGAATAGTTTCGGATCTTGGCTTGATGAAGATTTTCGAGCTCACGTCGGAAGCTTTATGTAAGTTTCGAATGGCTTCTTGATTGAGGAAACGTAAGCCGCGAGGAGAAATCTCGTGTGACAGGTGTCCTTATTCCGGCTTGGAAGTAAAAGTGCAAACCCGACTCGGACCTGAAATGCCTAGTCAATGGATGATGACCTCAGCCGCTTCTCGTCGTTATTGGCTAAAACTTTACCTTGGAGTGCGACTTCCTGGATTTTACAGTTTTTCGCTTTTCTTATGTTGCGTTTTAAAGATTTTTTTTTAAATTTTCCGTGTAAAATTCCGTCGTTAGTTGGTCTTGTGACATGGAAAGTATGAGAGAATTCGGAAGATAACAGCAGGTTTTTTAAGTTTTTGGAAAAAACGTCGAACGATATAATCGCTGCAAGTAAATAAACAACGTCTCTTTTATTTCTCTCTTACTATTTTGTTAGTTTTAGAAAGATATCCCGAGTTCCGCAGTCTGAAATAAAAATTATTGTAAAAAATATCAAAAGAAATACAAGCGACCGATTAACTTTGCACGTGGCAGACATCTGTACAAAAACGCCATTCTCCGCGTATCGGGCAAAGTCCCCTCAGGTTTTTTGCCGGTACAAGAAGCTTTTTGTCTCTCTCTCTCAGCCAACAAAATCGCAGCTAAAAAAAGAACTCGAAAACTCTCCAGCAACTTCTCCGAATGTCATCGTCAATAACAATTACGCTCATCTCAGCTTCGCGAAAAAAAAAAAAAAAAAAGAACGCCGCGCCTTTACGTAACACCGAAATTCAGACATCACATATCGGTCATCGGCGAGGTACGTAACTCGAGGGGAAAAAGCCAATAGCTCGGCGGGCCGTAAACAAATCGCGCGCACCGAGTAAAAAGAGAGTGACGCTCGCGGCTCTTCCCCTCCGAGGCTGCGATGACGTTAACTCTAAATGTTCCAGGCGGTTCTCGCGCGAAAACCGGTATTTTGGAAGTTCGCCAAGTCGAAGGAGCGCGCGGACCGATCGATGTACGCGGAAAGTTTGGGGGCCTCACTGCTATATAATACGCGCTCGATCAAAATTATCGGTTATTATTCCGCGCTGCGCTTTCGATTGACGTCAGTTTTCGAGTCGCTTCAAGTTTGAAGTGATAACGGCGCCGAAGGGAGACCATTAATCATTTTTACAGCGGACGATGCGAGCGTCGCAGAAATAGAACGAGAGACAATGCTGCATACATTTTAATTCTCGATATTTTCTGTACATTTTGGAGAATACACTTGAGATTGGTTTAGCATTTCAAATCTTGAGTTATGCATTTGCATTTGAAAGATTTTGCTATTTTTCTTACTGCTTAGTTACTATGATTATTATGATTACCTCAGACCTTGTGTCATTAATGGAACAAACTGATTATTCTGGATAATGAATTAGACCGATTGAATAGGAAACCACTTTAAAATGTGCAACAATCATAACCATATTTAGTATTAACTTTAGTAATAATATAATATCAAAAGAGCAATATTCTTTTTTATAAATATATAAATACATCAAGTAGCAAAGTTTTAATCTGTAATACCATTTACATTGAAAACCCATTTTTATCAAATTTTAAAGTGCAATTATCATTATAATGAAGATAGAAAAGATGTCAATATTTTTCTCTTCGAGATTCACAAACTCAAATACGGAAACACGTTTTTTTCATGTTTGCTACGTTATGAATAATTTATGTCCAAAAAGTCTCACATAAGTCTTTCTCTGGGTTTTAATACCGAATCATAAACTGAATGAAAAATATTTGAAGTTTATGTAATTACGATCGCAAGGTTATTTAGCTTAGGAGAAGAATTTCTTTAAAAGGTTAACGAACGGAGAGAATCAGGTTTAAGTTAAAGCACACTTTTCATACATTTGCATGGCAGTTTCCTGCTTTTTAATAAAAAGTTAACAAAAATCTCCATAATTTATGTAAATACTATCCAGCATCACTACGCTTAGCAAGAGTTAATAAAAAATGTCACTAAAACTGATTATCCAAAAACAACATTACAATATTTTCTAACGCAACTACTCAACAAAGCATTTCTAATAATTAATAACGCGGTCTTATTCTCTATGGACGACGTGCATCAATATAGTTTCCCCTGAAAACCGTATACTAAGGGCTTGTCGCCGCTCGAGATCCCCCCACGTGAAACTTACCGGGCGTGCATCCTTGGATCTGCGCGGCGGAATTCAAAACTAAATAAGAGTTGCTCGTTCTGCCGTTCTTTTCCACCCACGTGACGAATGCTTCCCGTTGTTGACAGTTGATGCATTTTGCTGCGTCGCTGTTTCTGCTATTTACTCGCCGCGGTGATAATAACGCAGGAGTCATCGTTATTCTGCGAAACGAAAAATGATTTTTTGAGTAAACATATTTACGACTTGGGCGCAGTGACCTTAGTTAAAAAAAAATATTTGCTTTTAAAAGTAATTTTCTTATTTTATAGTGCGTTTTTCTTGTAGTTTAATGTACCTTTATAAATAATAATTTGTTTTTATAGATGCTTCTATCATTACTGAAATAAAAAAAGTGAATACAAAATTGTAAAAACATCGACTATAAATAACTATAACGGCTTTGAATATGCTTAATTTATATTAATTTTATATTGAAAATATACAACATGAAATTTATTTTACATAATAACTTAACCAGTATACTATATAATATAGTTAAAAAATGAGTTTATAAATTTTGTTACACTTTTATTGACATTACAGTCATTTATTTATATTTTTATTAATTTACATTTTTATTTATTTACAGCCATCCTTTTTAATATCGCTTTACTCACAGACCCATTGTTCAAAATCCATCCTCCATAAAGTACGCAAGGTTTACACCGGATTTCCTCGAAATCTAGTTGCCGGTGTGCAGGTCATAAATCTATCCATCGGACGCTTTTGCCAGAGGTACCATTCACCGCATCTTTCCTAGAACTCAATAAAGAGAGATTTTTTGAATGCATTCGGATAAGTCAGTTTTGTTCTAAAAGTATAACCGACTATAAAACATTTTTTTTTTTTGTAAAAGGGTTACATTATTTTAAATCTATAAGGCTCGACTAATGTTAACAAATGCGAAAAAGATTGGAAACGACGAATTCTTGAATTGTAATAACTTTCTGATGATTCCTACTTTGGGCTAAGACACAGTTTACGAAAGAACCAGTTTTTGCTGGAATAAAATAACAGTAAAAAGTTTTTCTGCTATGAAACGAAACGTATAAATTAATAGCTTAAGTATAAAAAAACATTACGTTATAAATGCTGGGTCTATTAAGTTACTTAATCGGTAAGTTGCAATACTTTTTAATTTATTGTTTAAATGAAATGAAAAAAACTTTTAATTAAGCTAAGTAAAATAAAACAATATTTTAAAGATACAATCTCGGAGATTTCCTGTTCTTTGTTCTAAGCTTACTCGGCATCAAGTGTAAAAATCGGCATCTGCGCATGCGCGGCAAACTCAAACGGCAGCGTTAAGAATGCAGAATATGGTCCTCAGTGCAATCGCTATTTTTATCTATCTCAGCACTCAGCAGCACATATCAACCTTTTCTTTCTCGTTCTAATCTCTCCTTTGTGTTTCCTCATTGTCTTCGTAGCCTAATTTCAATTTCTCTAGCAGATATCAACACGCGAATGAATTCAACGAGGTCATTGTCTTGTGGACCGTTTCAGATATGTTAACAGTTGAGCGTATTTCAAAATTCAAACGAAATTATGCAGAGACTGATGTAATCGATTCTATTTTGCTTTCACAATTTACTATTGCGTCTTACTAATTAGCTTGTTATTCGGGCCTCGTCAGTACAGCGTCGGTACACAATAATATTATTTTCCTTTTCAGGTTATAAACATATTTTTAAGTGCCTGGGTGTGACAATGTTTGGCTTTTAATTTTTTAAAGAGCTCTTTTGTAATAAATAAATCAGTAATTGTTTTTATTGCTTTTACTTTTTTGCCACTTCAAGTAATACAATTATTAAATGCAGTGTTATAAAGCGTGGCAATTAATTATCTATAATTTGTTCTCAATTTTATCTATTTTATAAACAGGTAAACATCAATTGAGTTTTATCTGTAAAACTGCAACATCTCCAGCAATGATCCTATAAATAAATGTTTAAAAAAGGCAATAAAATACCAACTTTCTGAAAGAGGCGGACCTGTTCAAACCAGTAGAAAAACCTCTTTTCAAGAACACGATACAGCACTTTCTGACTCCTGATTTCAGCAACAGAGAAAAAACAGCCGGTGCCAATGCAGATGGAGCCGTTATCAGAATCTCGTTAGCGCTCTCGAATTTTCCTTGCGCGGCTAATTTAGGTTTTCAGGCTTGGCCCCGCATTCCCCAGAAATTCGAAGTAAGTATTCGTATATCTTGGCTTGGCGCTCGCATTCGGATAAAAGGTTGGGGGCTCGTCTCTGCGACTCACAAATAAGCTGACGTTCCATCGTCCCCACCACTGCTTGAGTTTTTCTCGGCACTGTTCTCTCACCAACCAACACACTCTCACAGACCACTTGTGAATATTAGAGAGTAGAGGAGGTGTGGTATGCGTAAACACGTGCACAGAGTGGTACGCTCGACGGCTCGAGATGCGCACACCAGCAAAGACTGCTGGTGCCCCCTCCCTTTGCCGAGTTTCGTCGCAGCTGCGCGAGGTTTTAGCTGCGGCCGACTGACGCGAGCCTCAGTTAACGTTGTCCCTCCGCGAGAAATCGACGTCTTTGGAAACAGCAGCAGAGGTGACATGCGTCCGTAAGCTCTCCGTTCGTGAATACTGTGCGGGATACGTCTGTAGCAATACTTTCACGGCAGCAGCGGCGGCAACGTTTTAAGAGAGTGCAAGTGCAGAGATAGCGAATCTGGCATTGAATAGCCTTTGGAGAGGAGGAAACCTCGTTTTTCAGTGGTCCTTGAAACACGGCGTTCTCGTCCTCTCCAGGAACCACAAAATTATTCAATCAGTACAAGGGCACTGTGAGCGGACCGTCCGCTATATGATGAGCGAAGACAATCACGATGACGTTCATATGACAACGGTAAGTTCTTTCTAATTCTAGACGTGCATAAGTATACGTTTTGCGCGCGTGAGTTTGCGATGCCTGAGGCAAGGTGTTTGCGATTATAGAGTGGGATGATTCACGCGGAACAACTTGTTATATTGAATTACCGCGTTCTCCACTCTTTGTTTGCGGGTGGAAGGATTTTATTTTTTACCATGCGGCGATTGCGAAACTAGGGATTTGTAGTTTTCGAAAGGTCTGATCCTAACCTTTTTAAAACGGATTACATTGAGCAGACGATGCCTGTAATTTACGAGGTTTTTTTGTATACGTTGGGCTTTAGATGACAGTTTATATCAGTGTGTGCGGAGTAAGTTTTAATAAAGTAGAATCTTGGTTTGCAACTTTTTGTACATAAGAACATTATTAATTATATTTAAAGTTGCATTTATTTGTTGAGAAATTTCTAGATTATTTCAGACGTACGCACGTATTTCTCGAATAAATAATGGCGATTCGTCTGCAAGTCGTCGCGGCGGTTATTTTCGTTGAAGGGTAATTAGTTATGTTAATTGTTGTACAAGAAAGTAGAGGATTGCAAAATAATTATTTTCATGAAACAATAGCATTTAAAAGTTATTCTTTTAAACTAAATTCGTTTTAAAATTTTTACTTTTAATTATTGCTTTCAATAATTTACTTGTTAATTTAAATTTTTATAATTAAATTAGTAATTATAAAATTAGTAATTATTTATAATTACAGACAATTACTAGCAAATGAATTGTTTTTCTTATTTGAAGTTGTTTAAAAGCAATACTATTTGCAGCGAATAAGAGATACAAAAATTTAAATAAACAATAATTTAATAATAATTTTATTTTATTTTATTTATTGTTTTAAATAATGTTTTTTAACATTAGTATTAACATCATTAAAAGGTTTAATTTTGCAAGCAAAGTATCATTTTTTAATTAAGTTTGGAACAATCGATTACATAAAGATAAGAGAGAACAAAAAAGAGATAATAAAAAAAAGTCAGTCAATTGAGTTCAATGTTCTTTTTTATATTTTTTTACAAAATAGTATTTATCAAGAAAAACCAGTTTACAATAATATTAATTGATATTCAATCATTTATTTATAGTAATTTTTCTAATTAGTTTTTGCATAAAAGTATCAAAAGACACTTTATCTATAAACAGAAGTCTGTAGAATGATTTATTTGTATGAATTTATTTTGTTTTCATTTTTAATCAATGAGTCAGATTAATTTAAGTATATTGAATGACATTTTGGTATTTGTTTACAGCCTGAGTTGATAACAAAACATGGGTATATTGCTGAAACTCATCATGTTTGGACAGAAGATGGCTATAGACTGGAGTTACATCGAGTGTTAAGAAAAGCCAAACCTCAGTACCTAGACTCACCAGAATTTGCTGAAGAAAGATTAGCAGAAATTTTAAAGGCAGAAGGACATGAAAAAGCAGCATCTGTATTGACAGATACTATACGTCAGTCTAAAACAGAAAATAATCCTAATGTTAAACCACCTATATTGATAAATCATGGGCTTCTATCAAGTTCAGCAGACTGGGTGCTACTTGGACCGCAGAAAGCTCTTGGTAAATATAAAAATGTTACCTTGTTTAATTTATTACCCTGTATAAGTATATTCATATCTTTAGGAACACTATCACAGAAGTAGCTGAACACTATATATACGCTACATATTTATCAATAGTTTACTTAGTGTTAATTATATAGATATACCTTCTAAGTGTATAATCATCTGTTGATATGATTGCAGTATTATCTGCATGCAAAATTATACTTTTAGTTCTGTTTCTTATTAAATCGTTTACGTAAATTATGAAAAGTAGTGGCCTAAGTATTGTATCTTGGGGTATAACAGTATTTATAATTTCATAGCAGCTTTCGATCACTCCAATTCTTACTTTTTGTTTTCTGCTGTTCAAATAGTTTGTTATTAATGTATTGTGCCTTGTTGATGTATTATGTAATGTGCCTTCCTCGTTATTTCGTAATTTCATCTAATAATATTGAATGATTTATAGTATCAAGTGCCTTAGTTAAGTCTAAGAATGTGATTGCTATTGGTTTACTTTTTTCTAATTTATCATAAATTGTTTTGGTGATATAAGGGCATCTTTAGTACCTTTCTTTTTTATGAAATCATACTGATGAAGCTAAAAGTTTGTATTTATTCATAAATGATAGAAGTTTATTATGAACAACTTTTTCAAAATTTTTTGCTTGATAAGTTGGAGATTAGCTATATTGGTTTATAATTTGTCATATTCATTTTGTTATCAGATTTGTAAATAAAATTTCTTCTAATGTAAATAAATATAAATAAATAAATGTAAATAAAAGTGACTACTTTTGCTATTTTTAGAGCTTTTGGCCATATAGATTTTTTAAAGCAGATGTTAAACATATGTGTTAATGCATTTAAAATAAAATATAATAGTTTTTTTAATGTTTTAATATTAATATTGTCAACTGCACTATTTTTGTTTTACATATTTTCAATTAATTCTAAGATTTCTACTTTGTTATTTGGTTTCAAGAACATTGTGCATTTAATCTTGAGTGATAAAAGGTACATACTTGTTCCTAGGTTTTATAATTTTGCTACTTAATTCTGATCCTATATATATATATATAATAAGTATGACTTGAAAACATTTGCAATTTACGTCGGATTTTATATTATAAAATTGTTTGGAACAGTATTTTGCTGAATTAGTGTTATTTTTAAAATTTGTTCCAATCTTATCTTTAAGGACGTTGCCCTGGATCTTTTCGTTTTGAGCAGTTACCTTGATTATCGACGTTTAGTCAAAACTTTTAACGTCGCCGCGCATGGAAGGTAAACATTAAAGATTAATGTTTACCTTCATTTTCATTACATTATACCCAAATGATTTGAAGATTTTAATTTTTCGTCAATAAATAATTATTTCTATCGTACAAAGTTCCAACATAACCTGTATTTTGTTATTGTTTTCCTTAATATCTTAATAAAAAGTATTATAACATGGGTTAAAACTTTGAGGGTTGAATTATCAAATATTTTTTTTGTTTATCATCAAAAAATTATCCATTTGTCTAACAGGTTTTATTAGGTTATTTTAATCGCTGCCCATATAACTATGTGTTAAACTGCTTATCACTTTTCTCATATTTCCCTTTTTTTAGTATTATAAGGTATGCTCAAAAAACGTGTGTGAGTTCAGAATAGTTTAATCTATCATACTTCCAAGTTTCAACAAGTTTTGTTATTATTTATATAAACAGGGCAACGCCCTTAACGGATTTTCATAATTGTTTTATATTATATAGCTTGTTTAATTACTTTATCTAATTTCTTAACGTAATTCTTACGTTACTTACTCGGGCCGCTACCGCGCCTCCTGATATTCTATTCTTATTATTTCGATATTTGGTTTTATATTTTTGGTTCATTACACATTTTGATTTACAGTTGTTATTTCTTTTCAAATGAGACCATTCAGTAGTTATGCACACAAATCCAGGTATAAAACCTTTTCAAGCATGTTATTTAATAATTCCTGACTATAAACGTTTCTTTCAATATATCTACATTCATTAGTAGGTGTGATGTGTCAGGATGGGCTTTACATCATTTTAGATTGTGATATTGTTCTAATTGACTACTAGGAAGTTATTGTAGGCTATTTTATGGGATAATTGTTTTTACCCTTTGACGATATAATATGCTTAACGGGGTAATATTCCATGTCTATTACTTTACTTTATTTTAAATCATTAATTTTAAAAAAATCCATGTTTTTTAAATAATATAGTAGTTCGTGTACTCGCGTACAAATAAGATTAAATTAACAATTTTGTTTTCGCGTTTAAAATTTATTGTAAATCATTCTTAAATTTTTAATAAATATGACCTGAATATTATTTACATAAAAATATTATTAGAAAATATTTTAAAATGATATTAATCGTAGAAATGATCGATATTTGGGTTTTGACCGAGAATCGGGTCCACGATATTTTTTTTAACAAATGCATGAAAATGGTACTTTCGAGTGCTTCGAATACAGTATACAAGATACATTTTTTTGTTTTTATTTATTTATTTTTGTACGTATAAATAATAAAATTATATTTTTATATTTCATTGAGTTTAATTTTTAATAATTTTTGTTAAAAATTATTTTTAAAAAGTAAGAAAAATAAAAAAAAAGTAAAAAAATAAAAAAGTAAAAAAGCCGTAAAAAACCGTGCAGGAATGACCTCATTCCCGCACTAGTGCGGATGGGAATGCTTTCTCGCACACGTGAGGAATTATGAATTTCCCTCACAGAAAATAAGCACGAGAATGTACCATTTTCAAGCATGTGTTAAGAAAAATATTATCTGTATTAGATTTCGTTGCATTTCGTTAATTCACTTTGGTGGTAAAATATTTTTGCATATTATGTAACAACGCAACACAATCGCAAAGCTTATCAGAAGGCTCTTTCTCCCCAGACACCAATTTGGATATTTACATAACAAATAAGATTAAATATTAAAATATGACGAAGAACGGTTAGATTATAATAATGCAAATTTATTTGTTTACGGGTATTATTGCGCGTTTATCAATACGTCTGCCTTATTCGGCCGACAGACTAAGACTTTAAAAATATACAATTTTTTTTTACCTTGCAGTACTAACTACTTTGGCATTTTTGCAGCTTATGTATTATGCGACAGTGGATTCGATGTGTGGTTAGCGAATGTAAGGGGAAATACATACTCACAATGTCACAAGAAGTACACAAAGAAAGATAGAGAGTTTTGGGATTTCAGGTAAGAAAATTGAATTTATAAATTTAATTTCTCGTAAATTTAATTACAAACAAATAATCTAAATTTTAATTACATTTCAGTTGGCATGAAATTGGATATTATGATTTGCCAGCAATGATAGATTATGTATTAGAAAAAACTCATCAAAAGAGTTTACATTACATCGGTTATAGTCAAGGGACGACTACTTTTTATGTGATGTGCAGTGAAAGGCCTGAATATAATGACAAAGTCAAGGTAATGGTGAGCATGGCTCCAATTGCATTCCTTTCTAACCAACGTAGCCCGTTAATTAAATTTATTGTACGATTTTATATCCTTATGGAGGTAAATATATTTTTTAATTACTATATGTAAGAATTTTCTTTGTATTAATTACTAATAAATCGATTATTTTTTGTAGTGGGGATCAGCGTACTGTAATATACATCAGTGGTTCCCACGAAACAAGTTTCAAGCCAAAGCTTTAGGAACTCTAATTCGAAATACCCCAGGCACATTAACCAAAAGCTTCTATAGCTGCTGGTTTTACCTAGTCGCTGGTTTCGGCAGTAATCAATTAGACAAATCCATGTTGCCTCTTATTTTTGGTCATTTTCCTGGAGGTGCATCTGCCAAACAAATTATTCATTACAGTCAAGTTATCCTCTCTGGTAAGTTTCCTCTTTTTAGTTTTTTATGATTTTGTAATTTACTATTTTCAGTTAGAGATATTATATTTATAGATTGACAGTTAAAGATTTTATTAAATAATTTTTTGATTTGCACAATCTTGCCAATTATTAATCAATTTTTGCAGTATATGAACAAGTAATAAATGAATTTATTTTCTATTTCAGATTCGTTTAGGAAATTTGACTACGACACTACCAAAAATTTAAAGCTTTATGGAAGTACGCAGCCTCCGAAATACTGTTTAGAGCGGGTGAAGGTTCCTGTTGCAGTGTTTTACAGTGAAAATGATTTTCTTACCCATCCAGAGGATGTCAAAAGGCTCGTCGAGAAATTACCCAACGTAGTTCTAAAGCACAAAATTGAATATACTAAATTTAATCACATTGATTACCTTTGGGGAAGGGATGCAAAGTCACTTGTTTATACTCATATCATCGATTTTTTAAGGAAATATGATTAAGTAATGGCACTTCCATGACAAATGAGTGTACCATGAAAATTATGCATTCGACTCGAAAAATTATCGTCAATTAAATCGAGTATTTTTCAGAGCCGTGGAAAAACTCTGAATCTTTAACAGAATGATAATCATTCTGAAGCATCATAGTCGCAAGCACCGGTCTGATTTTCAATAGACTAAACGCTAATCTGTCAAGATTTTAGTCATTATTTGCATTTAAAAAAGTTAAAAGTTGACATTTTTAATTTTTAAATGCTCAAGCAAATTTTATATATTTATTATATTATTTAAAAAAAGAGAGAAGAATAATTATTATGTTTTGTATACATTAATGATATTTAATGGTTGAATTGTTGCGTATAAATAGTGATGTTGCAAAAACAAATGTCAACCGCAAACACGTAGATAATTTTCATTTTCTACTCGTCATAGTTCATCTCGTCTTCAGTATTATAAAAGAATTTTCTACTAGTTAACAATGACTATCGAGAACGGATGCAAGATCGCAAAAAAGCACAACGAGATTGGTTTGAATCTCTCGTTACTTCAGTGCGAGAGAAAATCGAGGTCAATCGTTTCTCTGTGTGTACGTGTGATCGTTTATCTGGGAGTGAAGAGTGAAAGAGAAAGAGGGACAGAAGGAGACAAGTTATATTAAAGAAGTTGAAAGATTAATTTGCCTCTTTTCTAGACACGAAAACGTGTTTGTAAAATTGTCAAGTGTAAACAAAAAGTCTATAAAATTGATTTTTTGATCCACTTACGCAAAGAAGCGTCGAGAGCTCGTGTTAGTCAAATGTTGGATGCTATTGAGACTTGTATTGGGTTGTATATTGTGCGATAATGATACTGGAAATCAAAGTACGTGTAATATTTTTTGACTGAAACAATTCATAATCTAATTAATTCGTGAAGAATAATCATCAAATCAAAATTACATTAACATTTTAAACATCGTGCACATCATTTACCAAATCATTAAACATCATTGATATTGTGATATGTTTATGATAAAGCTATAGATTAACTGTATAATATAACACTGTAAAAATATGAACCTTTGTAATACAAAGTTAATTGTAAATAATACTGTTTATTGATGTATTTTCAAAATTACATTAATAAAAAGTGTTTCATACAAGATAAAAAGTTGCAAGTATATTTTTCATTAAAATTTCCCTAATCACTGTATTTATCTTTTAAAATAAAGTAATTGGCTTTTTAAAAAAATATATTTTGCGCTTTGAAGTGAATTTTAGTTTCACGATATGCGATACTGTACAGATACTCATAATATGTATTTTTATTGATTGTCGATAAAATGCATTATAAATAAAAGACTATTTAATTTAAAATACTTTGTGTTAAATCTTATAAAGATAAACGTAGAGAGCAGTATGCGTTAGAGTAGAGGTGTAGAGACCTGACCACTGGAATACTTGAAATTCTTCAATAAACTGATCGTTCCTGAATGTGAGTTTCACTTTGCGCTTTCACTAGTCGCTAATTTTTCATATAAAAGTAAAGAAGTGCCGGGTCAAGTGAGATTCCCGGACAAATTATTTTGTAATAAAACTTTTTATAAAACAATTAAAAAGATTTTTTTATTAAAAAAATGTTTAACTAATCATACAAGAACAAAATGCAAGCCTTGCTGTGTTTTCAAACATTCTCATTTTAGAAAGTGGTTCCTAGTTTAGATGAATAAGTGCAGGGAGCTCTATTTTTTTACTTATATTAGAAAATATTTGTTATGAAGAACATAATAGAAGTTTGAGTCAATAAGTACTCGATAAATCAACCACTAATCGCACATAAATCTTCAAACTTGCCTCACAATAATTTAAATGCATTTGATAATTTTTATAAACACCATAATTGCACTTTGAATCTGTCACTACTATAATTCCCTGATTTTTTTTCGCACTTATCACTACAACAGCTGCAAGAACGAACGACACACCGCAATCGCAATTCACACGGCCGTCATCGCTCCCACGCACTTCCGGAAAAGTACACGCTGCTGATTCAATCTTCCGGAGTGCATAATGAATTGAGTAACATATTCCAGTTGATAGCACTGCGTTTGCATCTCCCCTCTTTTCCTGCTGGCAGATCGCGCCGCAAGATAATTGGCAAATGTTCGAGACATTAAGAGAATTTGTCTCGAGATTTTTCGTTAGACGAATAAATAAAATTAAAATGGTCTCATTCTATTTGGGTTCGGTCAATTGTTCGAGAATCTATTTTCAGAGAGAATTGGCTTTGAACCGCTCTTCAGCATGCGAAGCCCTGACGGTGAACTTCGGTTGACTTGTGGAGTCACGGATTGAGATGAAATTTTATTTTTAGATTGTTTTTAATTACCAGCACTGCTTGGAACTTAATTTGTTTAGTGGAAACTTTAAAATGAGTTAAAAAAGGGTTACTTCTCTGTTTTATTAATATACGACCAATTTTTTTTTAAATTCAATGTTAGAAAAAATGCTTTGAATTTCATATTGTTTTTTTTTTTTTAGAGAAAGTTCAATAAGAACGGTATTAATTTTTCTGTATAATTCAAGTAGCTAAATTTAAACATTTTTCTTGATTCACTTTTTAATCGGTATGAGATTTTCAGACATTCATACGTGCATAAATATTTAGGTAACCAGCAATGCTTTGATTTCAGGTCATTCTCGGACGCGCAGTTCTTCTTCAAACAAATATTTGATAGAAATTGATTCGGCACGTTGAGTATAATATTTATAAAGTATATTTAAAATTTTAATTTGGTTTTCCTAATAATTTTAATTAATCGTAAACTTTTTGAGAATGAAACCAAAGGTATATGAACTGTAAGAAAAGCATCTCAATTGACCTAAGCACTTTTAAAATAGAAAATTTCTCTATTTGAAAGAACGAAAATAAGAAAATTACAATTAAGGTTAATAAAATAATGAAAGCAGTAATATAGTACGTCGTTACGTGGTTTAACAAGTGATAACTGCCAAGTTTAGCGAGGCTTAAAAATGCACAGAATACGTTTGGTAATGTTTCGGATTAAAATTAAATTAGCTTTCTGCTTTTTGAAAAAGTGCATAATTTTTTAGTTGAAAACATAACTGCATTAAGAAATTTATTTTGCAATGAAATTGAATTGAATTATTTAAAATTCATAAATTAACGATGTTATTATTAAAGCCTCGTTATGTACGAGATGTAATTTTATTTCAATTATAGCAAATGGTGTGGAAATTTTTAAATGCAAATTGAGCTAAAAAATCATGTATCAAAGAATTATTCATAAAGAGCCAAAGTTTTTCAAGTTCAGTTTCCCAATCGAGAAAGTACGAAAATGTCGATAAAAGATTTTGTAATAAAACTTATATTACAAGATATTACAACATAATTGTTTCAAGAACTTTCTAATCACCTTTACAAACATTCTAATAATACAAAAAAAGTTTAAACAACACTGCTTATAAACTTTCTTCAAATTAGAGTTTAATTAGCTATCATTTTAAATAAACACTAAAAATTAGCAGCAGGAAAACGACCTTGTTTATCAATAATTTTCTAGAAAAATTATAAGTTTTCACTGGATCCTATTAAATTTCAAAAATAGAAAAACCAGAGTACGAAATAATCCTACATTATTATTGAATACATATAGCTATACCAAAGCAATTACAGAACAGCTGCAAAACTTCGAACCAGCAGTAGCCATATGGTTTGCAATATTGAATTTTTAATTAGTCGCTTCCCAGAGCAGAGTGCTATTTTGTTCTTGAATTTCTGTAACTAATTTTTCAAAACTATCGGCGTTCTAATTCTTAACTAAATTGAATTTTCCGTTTGGTATGCTAATAAAATGTCGTAAAAATGAGTTAGAAATCGTTCGAAAACATTCCAACCCATCCATCAAGCCACTCTCTTGCACAATAGCCCAATGTAGCTTACAATCCAAGCTACGTAGCAACGAAAGAAAGGACACTTAAACATCTCGGCTCGGGCGCAAAAAAGAAAAGAAAGGCACATCAGCTTTTAGCAGAGCTCCGCAGCCTAGAAGGAACGAGCCGCATAGCAGAGCAGCTGCTGTTGTTGCCGTGTGTAAACGTAGCCGCGACTCGTCGCGTGGTGGGAGGCGTCGCCACGCCACCTTCGTTCGCAGACGGCGCGCGCGCACGTTGTAGTAGAGTAGAAGGCACTACGGACGGACCTGCCGAACGTCCGCGAGAAGTGTGATATGGACTGAATCGTCGGCGGCCTCTCCTCTTTTCCTCCTCTCTGCAGCTACACCTGCGCGTTTCCCCCTGTTTTTTCTACGAGCGAAATTGTCCTTTTCTACGCAACAGCCATGGAGGACGATCTGCCGACCGAATACGATGTCATCGTCGTCGGGACAGGTATGCTATCGATTGCCGTTGCAGCTGAGCTGCCTTTTAAAAATGTCCGGCTGCTGCTGGTGTTCTCTGACTCAGACTCGCTACTCTCTCCTTATCTTGTTCAGAGGAGGGAGACAGGAATGTCCGGCCTTGATCGCGCTTTTCCGCGAAGGAAATTGCGACGTTTTTCGGAGCGGAGCCGACTGTCTGCCACATTTTTCTTTTGCGCTTATCGATTTTTTTAATCGCAAACGGCCCAGACGCACTACGCTCTCGCATGTCTGAGGAGGATTTTTTGCGAACGGATTGTAGGTCGGTTCCCCTCCCTGTGATCTTTTTTGCACTCTTACCCTTTAGCTGCGAGACTTTTTGCGCTCTAATTGCAAGATCCGTTTCAGGTTGAGTTGAATTTGAGAACTGGAGTATCGATATTTATTAGTAGGTGGGCGATTTGTTTAATGATCATTGCTGAACGCTTTTTTCATAACAAATTTTAGGCTTCTTGATGAAAGTATCAAACGATATCCAGATAATCCTTTTCTATCTTTGAACAGACATATGGTACATCATTATGGTGTGCTTGTTCATTATTCACTTGTTAGTTGACTAATTATTGTCTTTTTAACAATACTGCAATTGTTTTACATATTATTTTTTTACATTGAAAATATTTATGCTATAATTTTAAAGATCTTACTTGAAAAAAATATTAAAAAATTTAGTTGTAAAAGAATGTTTAAACAGCAATAAATAATTTTGAGATAAAAGTCGAATGTAATTCCATTGTCAGAGATGTTCACTTTAATTATCTTTTTTAGGAATGACTGAATCCATTGTTGCTGCTGCAGCAAGTAGGATTGGCAAAAGAGTTTTACACTTGGATAGGTAAATCTATTTTATATAAGCAAATTGACAAAGAGAAGGCTCAAGATTACTTATATAATGACTTATATATGTTGTAGCAACGAATATTATGGAGGATTGTGGGCAACCTTCAACTTTGATGGATTACAGAAATGGATGGAAGATCTGAAAACGAGTAAAAACGATACTCGAGACTTCAAACCTGATTTAAAAGATGGAGAAAAGTTTCTTCAAGCCAGTAACCAGTATTCTACTGTTGAGAACATTGCTGAAGAATGGTTTATTTCTCAGTAATATATTATTCGATGAACTTCCAAGTTTATGTGAAGAATCTTAACTAATTTTCTAACCTGTTTTATGTTACAATTGCAGCGATGCAGACTTGCCTGTAGTTTCAACAAAAGATACACAAACTGGTTCAAGTGATGCAGAAGGTGCTGAGAAGTCTGATGAAGATAAAATTGATAAGAAAGAAACAAAACATTGGAGCATAGACCGTATTAAGAAAGAATATAGAAGATTTAATATTGATTTAGCACCTAAGGTCAGATGCTCACATTAAATTTTTATAAATTACAATTTTATATTTTTTATCCTATTAAATTAATATTTTACTATTTCAGCTTCTTTATGCTCGTGGTGAGCTAGTAGAACTCTTGATTTCGAGCAACATTGCTCGTTATGCTGAGTTCCGAGCTGTGTCTAGAGTTGCCACTTGTATGGATGGTAAACTCACTCAAGTTCCATGTTCTCGAGCTGACGTTTTTGCTAATAAAACTGTAAGCGTTGTGGAAAAAAGAATGCTTATGCAGTTGCTTACTTCTTGCATGGATCAAGGAGCAGATAGTCCAGAATTTGATGGTGAGCAGCTCAGTTAAATATTTAATTCCTTTTTTTTAATACAAAGGAAAAACACAACTGATTTTTTTTTTAATTACAATTTTTATAGTTTTTAAATCAATTAAACTTGAAATTTTTGTCCTTCCTTCCATAGAATAAAGTAAACAATTAATAAACTCGATATCGCCCGATATTCTATTATTTATTTTAAAAAAATTAAAGTTATTGTGTAAAGAAAAGAATGTTAATCATAATTAGTATTCATTAGGCATCAGTATACCTTAAAAAGAATTATGCTTATGTGATTTGAATGACTAATTAAGTATACCTTTCTGACAAGTACTGTTATGACAGTTATAACATTCAATTTTAATATAAGAAAAAGTATGTATACTTATGAATATGATTTTAGGATTTCGTGATAAGACATTTTTGGAATATTTAAACACCAAGAATTTAACACCAATTGTTAAGCACTATGTGATGCAAGCCATAGCAATGGCTACAGATAAAACTTCTTGTAGAGATGGTGTTAATCGTACGAAACATTTCCTTAACAGTCTTGGCCGTTACGGGAACACTCCTTTCTTGTGGCCTATGTATGGTAGTGGTGAATTGCCACAGTGTTTCTGCAGGTAAATTAATTTAATATTTTTAATTACCTTCAATTTCAACAAAATTTCTAATAAAAATTAATTTTTTTAAAAAGATTGTGCGCCGTTTTTGGAGGCGTATATTGCTTGAAACGTCATCTGGATGGCGTCGTTGTAGATGGAGATAAATGTAAAGCTATATTAACTGGCAAGCAAAGGCTATCTCTTGAACATCTTGTTGTTGGACAAGGTCATTTGCCTCCAGAAATTGTTGCTTCGACTGGTGAAAACCAAATTTCCCGCGGTATTTTTATTACAGACAGGTAGAGTATTTTCCCCTCTATAAATTCGTTGTAATTCTAACTACGCATTTAAGATAACTAATAATAATTTCCACTTCTAGATCAATTATGCAAGGAGAAAAAGAAAATTTGACACTTTTATACTACCCACCAGAAGAAACTGGACAAGAAGCAGTGACAGTCATTGAATTAGGGCCTCTAACGAATGCTTGTCCTCAAGGTCTATGTAAGTTTCTTAATTTTTTTTTAAACGATTTTGTTTATCATGAAGTAATATTTTTCATATATTTTAGTTATGGTTCATATGACCTGCAAGCGCACAAAAACTGCAAAAGAAGACTTAGCATACGTCGTTAAACGATTTTTGCGTGCTAAACCTCTTGAAAGTAATGTTTCTCGTACTCCGACGGATTCTCATACGCAAACTGTTCCTGCTGATCAACAACAATCTCAGGTAAATTTCCACCGATTCTATTTTATTTTCTTCAAATATTTGTTTATTACAATTATATTGTTTTCTATCATCGACTTTAGGAAGGAAATAAAGGATCTAAGGATGAAACTGCCGAAAACCCAATGCCTCAAGTATTATGGTCTTTGTACCTAAACTTACCAGCAAGTGATATTAAACTTAACGAATCTGCTCCAAGCAATATTCATCTTTGTTCTGGACCTGATCTAGATCTAGACTTTGATTTTGCTGTTAATCAGGTAAATATACCACTAATTTTATTTTACATAAAAATGTTTAATAATTAATATCATTTATTTCTTCATAGGCAAAAGAAATTTTCAAAACGATGTATCCAAGTGAAGATTTCTTGCCGCGTGCTCCTGATCCAGAGGAAATCGTTCTGGAAGGAGAAGAAGCACCAGGTCCGAAATTCGAAGGTGACAATACTTCCGGTGAAAATGAGAAACAAGACATGGAAAAGGCAGAAAAGGAAGAATAAATGCAAAGAATGCGAATGATGTACTTGCTTAATCTCATTAATCGCAATATCATAATGAAGTTTAGCATTAAAAGTCATTGAAACATGCCAATTAATTCTACTGTTTCATTTATTCTGTGATTTTTTTTTACGAGATTGTTTGCGAATTTTCAAATGATTATGAGATTAAGGAATAGTACTCTAAAAGATGTCTAATGCTATGTTGAATTTATAAAAAGGCCTGCATTTCAGCATCTTTTAATATAGATGTCACTTTATAATATGCATTTAAAATGTGAGCCTTGAGTGCAGAAGAAGCAGAGAATTGAGAGTCACCTCATTTCATATCATATGTTTATATATATATATTCTTTTTAATTTACACGTACACACAAACAAAGAATCGACACGAATTTGTAGTGCTGTTATTGTAAGCATGTGCTTTTTCACCGAAAATTGTTTCGCCGACGAAAGACATTTTGAATTGTAAGCTATTTGTCGTAATCTAAACTAATAATCACATCCTATATTATTCGTCTTATACAAATAGCTTGCTACTATCCTACTACTAAGAATTACAAATGTATATCTTTATCATTAAAAAGAGTGATCAGCGGCTCGATTGCTGCATTTTTGTAACGAGTCACTTTAACTTCTGATTTTGTTTTATTGTGGCTATATATCGATCAAGTAAATGCTCAATTTTGAACTACATTTTTTGCTTTATATCAAGATTGTACACTATATTTGATTAATTGCATTTTACGTTACCTCATTTGTTTGGACAATTTTATTAAATCAGGAGGCAAAATTAACTGAACTAAATCTGATGAATTCGAAAATCTATACTTAATATTTTTCTTGAATTTTCTACATTTTCTGATCAGTTATTGGGTTTTATAATGGAGTCGCGAATGCTACTAAAACATTTTAAGGCTGTGAGAAAGTAGACTTTCTTCAATTCATCATTCTTATGTAATAAGAATCGACGAACCAAGACGTCGCGGTGTACTAATTTTTAGCGAGACACTGATCACTCAACTCTCTACTTTCGGTTTAAGAAAATTCCAAAGATATTCAATACACGAATTATCGTGAAAAATAAAATGCTTCTGTGTTACACAATGAATACGGCAAAATTCATTTAGTAATCTTAGGCATTCCACTATATTTTTTTTTTTTTTTTTTTATTACCCTAAAACGTACATTACTTTTGCTGTGATTTTTTTTTCAATTGAAAATACAATGCGACTTACTTAAAACGTTTTTTTATCTAATTTTCTTCAGCGAATTTAGACGTTTTAATCAGTTTTTATTCACATTTTTGTATCACTCATTAGAAAAAAAAATATTTTATAGACGTTATATGGTATATTTCTATAAAATGTATCAATTTTAACTTATTTATGAGTATGATGCGTCTAAGTATTACATTTTTTTAATAATAAAGAAAACGTGATGACAACATTTGGTTTTATTTATTTCTCTATTCTTTCTTTAATTTTATCTTATTTATGTAATATAGTCCATCTGTAATTTATGAATATAACGCTTCTTAAAAGTTTTAGAAAACTTATAAAATTATGATAATAACTCATTAAATTATTGAATGTAAATTTTGATTCATATTTTTCTAAGACTTAAATTATAGAATCTTGAAATGTGTCTTACGTAATAAATCTATTATTACGGTTATTCGAAAAGAGCAGTTTTAGAGCATTGAAATTGAAATTTATCATATTAAAAACAGAAATATTTTCAGTTTAAAAACTGCTGCCGGAAAAATGGGTGTTTCCGCCTTTCCGGACTGGAGGGAAAATTCTTGAAAAGTCAACGATTAACGTTGCTCGAACAACCCTGGTCATTGGTCGATTCAAATTTCCCCTTCTTTATGTGCTGTTATATATTAGCTCGTGTAGTCGTGTATAGAGATAGAACAGATGTTATCATTTTTTCAAAACAGATCGGATCAATAGAAAAAACTGTTAAAATGCAATTGAACTTACAGAATTTTTTAAAATTAATATTTGTAAGCTGCATTTAATAAAAATTTAAAAGTAATTAAATTGAAAAAAAAAAATTCTTTATTTACAAAGTTTGCTTTACCTGTTCAGGTAAATAAAGTATAAAAGTAAGACATTAATTTCTAATAATATTGTCTTTGAATGAAAAAAAAATTTTGATTTTAAATGAAATTAGGTACATTATAAGATTGTAAGAATTTTATTTTAAAGCCTTTTAAATTTATTGTTAAAGGAAAAGTATGGCATCTAGTCTTCGACTTAATAAATTGCATTAAATATGCTACGTTAAAAAGTATTTCTACGTTTCTTCGACATTTTCCCTTCGTGGAACGCGTAATAATTGAAAAACGCAAACATAAATCGTCTTCGACACTCGGAAGTCGGAACGCATGCGAACATCGATTTGTCAATTCAGTACCCGGAATTCTGGAAAAAATCCGAAGCTCAATCCCATTCGAACCCGTAACCTAACTTAACCTCTCTCTCACGAAGTACTCCTATTGGGCGCGAAAGTCGGCATCAGCAGCGACCTCAGTACCGAGGATTGGTCCTTTCAAGCAGTAACGTACGGCCAGCTGTTGACGCTCTGCCCGTTTGAAAAAAAGGAGAGAGATTGACGGAGTACGGGGACAACACAGAGAGCGCAGTGGCATCCCATCAGTCGTGAACTCAAAGTCCCTCGGGTGAGAGTGAGCCGTGCGTGGGTCCCCCCTTTTCAACCGCCAGGACGACGACGACGACGACGATAACTCGACCCGGACGCGAAGAAACATGTCCCTAAGGATTGCTTGAGATTCGCCAGGTGACGCGCCGCAGATTCTCCGTCAAGGACGCACGCACGCGTATTTCCCCTCCCGAAGAAATCCGTAGCTAGGACCTTCCCCGGGTTTAGTAATATTAGGAAGACTCGTTTACTTGGAGGAACAAAATGACGACCCTCAGAATTCAAGACGGCCAGGAAAATCGACGAATCGCCGGCAAGGAGAATCTCGTCGCGGCCCTCAATCCACAACCGCAACAGAAGCGTGCTGTTCTAGGAGTCCTTTCGAACAACTTCGTCAGGAGTGGCAAAAACGTAAGTGTTTCCTTCTCTTTTATTACTTCGATAAATCAATTGTTGTTCTAGAATTAATGTTTGGAAAAAGCGGCGCTAAACACGCGGAGAAGGCCGCTACGAACGGTTGGCCTTTCGAATGGGGGAGGGAGCGGAGCGAGTTTTCGAAGGAAAGACGGTTACGCGGCTTTGACTTTTTGAATTTGAATTATCACCGTTGAGACATGTTCGGGAATCGATGGTTTTTTGAAGACGAGGAAAGTTAGTCGAGGAAGTAAACACGATCTATTGGAAAAGATCCAAGAGTAGAAAGATCTTTTAGAAGTTTTAATGATAATTGGGGAGGTGAGCGGGGGATGCTTGTAAACGTTCGAACGGTAGACATATTGGATTAATGGACGTTCGTGTTTATGCAGCGCAGTTATTGGCAATAGCATTTTCGGAAGGCCACAGTTGAAATACTTACTTTTCATTCTTAAGATGTAAATAGCATTTTATTTTATTGTTTATTGCATCGTTTTTGCAGCTTCTTTTTGTACAAATACTAAACGTTTTGAATTTATCAATGCAATGACCTAAATTAATATTATTATGAAATTTGATGCAATTAATGTTGAGGTTTTTCTTTTGCACGCATACGATTAAAAAAAATAGATAAATTTTTTATAAAGAATAGAAAATAATCAACAAAGTTTTTTTTATCGATTTTTTTTTTACCGCGAAATACCCCTAGTGGCGTACACGCCATGTGCAAGAAAGAGAAAGTTGAAATTTTTTCCCTCATTTTTTTTTTTTTTTTTGGGTTTAGTTATTTGGTATTTTCAAACCATTTCATTTTTTTTTATTTTACCGACTTAAATTAATTCAAGATTCTAATATTGTTATAGATGTTTAATAAAATTAATGATAATTTTAACTAATAATAATTTATATTTTAGTTCACATATTTAAAAGAGTAATTTCAAATACATTGAGGTTTTGCTAAACATATTACAAAATATACTTTTATGATACAATGTAAGCAGTTTTAAAAATCTAATAAGCAAGAGAGCATTTTTAAGCAAGTTTTATAAATAGCTATAATTATTTTTATTTTTTACATGAAATTTTCCATACCAATTGTTCAATTGTTCAAATATTCTCTATAGTTTAACTAACTTTATAAATAATATACTTCGGCCCTAGGGAGAGAAAGAATTGGCAAGCTCATAGCTCGTGTAAATTGATATCCGAGCAGAAGGCGAGGTATCAAACACGAGCTATGGGTTTGTCATTTTATTTCCCGAGGTTTGTATACTATTTTTTTGCCTAGCGAGGCCAAAAATACAACGTTCTTGATTGGGTACCGGGCGAGAGAGTAGTTCTTTCGGCCCGCTAGGCAAAAAAAACGAGTTTTGTGTATGCTATAATTTATTTTAATGAAATTACTATTTTTTTAGGATGCTAATAAAGATGAAAAGTTCAAATCCAAGACTAACGTTACAATACCAAACTATGTGCCGCCACTTATTGAACCCTTTAATGTCTATGAAGATAAGAGAGAAGAACCTGTATTTCAAATATATGAAGACAAATTACAAACTGAGTCTTCTATCGTTCTGCGAGATTCGCAAGAAATAAACAAGATTGAAATTAAAGAAACAATTGAAATTAAAGTTAAAACAGAAAAGGAGAAATCTAGAATAGAAGATGCTTCGAATGAGGTGGAGTTATATCAAACTAATGATCTGGATTCTTCATTAAAAGAAAATATACCTGAAGATATATCTGAAAGAGCTCTGTGTCCTATGATAGAATCTGCAACTAAATCTATATCTAAGAGGGAACCTTTGAAAGTTTCACGATCAAACTTTTTTGATGTTGATGAGTACCGAGCAGACATCTATACCTACTTCAGAAGTGTTGAAGTAAGAAATTATTCTGTGCAATAAATATTCTATTTTTTATAAAAATCGTATCTGCAAAAATATTTTTTAGTTTTTTATACCATTAAAAATAAATTATTTAATACCAATATTTAATTTCTTTATTTTAGGTATTGCACAGGGCAAAAGCAGGGTACATGAAGAAGCAACCAGATATTACGCATGCAATGAGAATGATCTTAGTTGATTGGCTAGTCGAAGTTGCAGAAGAGTATCGGTTACACACAGAAACGCTGTATTTAGCTGTTTCTTATATCGACCGATTTTTGTCTTATATGAGTGTAGTTCGGGCTAAACTACAACTTGTTGGTACAGCTGCAATGTTCATAGCTGCGTAAGATATTTTTTGTTATTTTTTCCACAATTGCTTTGTAGAATTTTTGTTTGTCTTTAAAACAAAAATTTTATATAAATGCAGTTTTTAAGTGAAATCTTACGTAAAAACTCAGTTAAAAATTTATAATTTTATTTTATGACTACAGAAAATATGAAGAAATATATCCTCCAGAAGTGGGTGAATTTGTATATATTACTGATGATACATATTCAAAAAAACAAGTTTTAAGGATGGAGCACTTAATTTTAAGAGTATTGTCGTTTGACCTTACCGTTCCGACTCCTCTGGCTTTTTTGATGGAATATTGCATTAGCAACAACCTGTCAGAAAAAGTTCAATATTTAGCAATGGTTAGTAGTAAAAATAACTTATTTACTAATTGTAAAAAAATTAATTTTGTTATAAGCATAGCTAACTAATTTAAAAAATTTTCAGTATTTATGTGAATTGTCATTGTTGGAGGCCGATCCATACTTGCAGTTTTTGCCAAGTCATTTAGCTGCAGCAGCCATTGCATTGGCCCGACACACATTACGTGAAGAAGCCTGGCCACATGAACTTGAATTGTCATCTGGATACAGTTTGCAAGATCTTAAGGAGTGTATCAGCTGCCTTCAAAACTCGTTCAAAAATGCACCAAACCTACCTCAACAAGCAATACAAGAAAAGTACAAATCCAGCAAGTAAGTAATAACTGTGTATGATACATAAGAAATATTAAATTATTCTTCAAATACATACTCTTTTTTACTCATAATACTAATAATATTTTTAATTTTTCTTTATAGATACGGTCATGTAGCACTTCTTTTGCCACGAAACAGCGATATATACGAGTGTGAAGACTCTGAAAGTGCTTAAAGATTCGATCATCTTAGATCGTATTTGATTAACAAAATCACAATAATCAATTAAATTAACTGAATATAACGAACCTCCAATCAAGGAATCCCTTGTTCGTTGGAAAATAATTTAGGAGGGGATCCAGGGAAGACTGAAGGACTGTTTCTTTTCCAGTAAAAGAAAAGTGCTTAAATGTTAGCACTTTATTAGTCATTCAGATCGATGTACCTCTAATTAACTGATAGATCATCGATCTGTACTTTTGGGATTGTCCCCATTTGCTACAACTGTGTATGTAGACGTCAATGCAAATTTTAATAGTCGTTTATTATAGAGTCCCATCATTACATTAACGAATGTGGCTCTGAAGAGTAACGTTACTTGAAATTTGTTGGTACTTTTTTAGTTATGAATTTTTTTTAATTTTTAATTTATGTACACTTATAAAGCACTGATTATTCAAAATTTAGTCGCCAATAAATTTTAACAATAATCTTAATGATTATAACATTAAAGCTACTTTTATATTTAATAATTGACAATAGGAAACTTTTAGAATATATTTAGAGAATTTTTTGTGATAACGTTCGGTAAAATTTTACTTCGAAAAATTGTTTCAAATCACTTAAAATCACATGAGTGCGAAATGTTAACGTTTGTAATTATCTATACAACTGGCGTAATTCATCGAGTTTTCGTAAAATGTTTTAGAATTTTTTCTATGATACGATTTACCTTATGATAAAGATATTCAAGTAGTTTTCAGTATACCAAACGTGACTGAAATAAATTTGTAATATTAAGTTCAAAAATTGTTTCATTAATTTTATGGGATGCATTTCGATTGCATAATTTAATGCAAACTATACAGCAATTTTGTAAGTAAAATTATTTTGTAAAATAAAAAAAAAGAATTTAAAATCAAAGCATGAAATTATAACGCAAAACTTCTAAGATTTAATAATTTATGAGCATGTTCAAAATTATTGCTTTCTTTATATACAATCATTTAAATTTTTATATAAAATTATTAACAGTTACCTTTATCAATGAATATTACTATTTTGTCAGATCATTTTTAACGATCATTTACGATTAAATTGAATTTTTTTTATTAAATGCGGAAATATACAAAAAATTGAAATACTCTATCAATTATGTAGAGTTTTTTTGAAGATTAAAATTTATAGATTAATGTATACCTTATGCATTTATTTTGAAAATTAAGAGAAATGATAAAAATTATAGTATCTAAGTAATTTTGCATTAACGTTGGTGAAGCCGAATTATTTGTTGATATCTAAACAACTTAATATCCACATTTTTATGAAATTAAAGTAAGAATGATAAAGAAATACTCGTACTTATTTTTTTATTTCACAATTACTAATTTTATTGGTAATTGTGATTTACTAATTTATACCAGCTACATTATTAATTTGTAGCAACAAATATTTGTACCAATTTTTTTTTAAATTTTTAGCATCTATATAATGTAGATTGTGATTATTATTGTAATAATTTTTACTTTCGATTAGTTTTGCAGTTGTACGAAAAAAGTGTGCATGAGAAAGGTAAATGATTTTTAATTCTTTAAGAGAAAGCGAACAATGAACGAAATGTGCTTTGATGATTGCATGAATGTTTTTATTATTTCTTAAGTAATATTTGCAAAAGAAAAAATCTAAAAAAAAGTTTGAAAGCAAGTGACAGACTTTTGTTCATGTACTTATGTAGTAAATTTTGAAGGAATGTTAAGTCTCCAAATATCGTGAGAGGGGGAAATGTTTTGTAATTTAAAAAATTTTGATAAGCGTGCGTAATATTCGGTCAAAATTGTAAAGTGTTATTGTATTCATACCAAAGTCTGTCTATATGAAATATAATGAATCATTTCATTGTAAAATCTGCCTTTTTAATTTAATTAGTTACGATACAGAATCTATCCTTATTAATTTTTAAAATAATGCAATTTGAAAAATTACAGTACAGCTGAAGAAGTCATAGCGTTTTTAACTTGCTATCGACAAATTAGAAATTACATATCATTTCAGTACATTCCGCAACATCTGTTTATTTGCGATGTAGTTGAAACGGGATATCACTTTCCTATGCTATTTACATAGCCTCGTGAAATTTGCTAATATTCTTAAACTTTATATTTAATGAAAGCTGGTTTAAATTGTATTCCAGATTATTTCGGTGATTAATTAAAAAATCTTTGTCTTTGATATAAAATTTAGTTTATTACTGATATCGTGCTTTATACTACTTTAATACAAAAAAGCCAGCATTGTTGATTAATGGTATGGAGAAACAATCGATTACAAGCGTTCATTATGTTGTTACAAGAACTAGATCTGCAATTTTCTATGCGAAAGACAAAACCTGAAATAATCAAAACGGTTCATTACTCAACGTCTACTTGTCTTAATGATACTATTGCATAATTAAAACAGCTTTTCTGCTTTAATTTTTCTCGCGTATCCATCACGTCTTATTTACTCGTGGTAAAATTCTGTTTCTGTTTCAAGACTTCATTGCTTATTACTTCAGTTTTCAAAATGCATTATTATTTATTCGTTGAGTATAACAAACTTAATATTACTTTTTAATTTAGTTATGTCAATCCGTTGCGAACGAAAATACTTCCCGACACTCATAAAAAAACAGCTACACAATTATAGTAAAAATAGTTTAGACCTGTCATTTTCAAACAAGAAGACGCCTTGATAACAAAATCCATTTCTTCCCCAGCATTTCTCGGGAAGAGTTCAAGACGTTGCAAGTATTCAAATATGATTCATTACCGCCGAGTCTCGACGTTTCACATCCCGTGAAAGAAAAACGACTGTAGCAGCATGTGGAAGTTTTTCGCTTTCTTATTCATTAGCAGCGGGATTCTCGACGCTGCCTTGGTCGATTGTCACGAGATTGACGAATTAATTTCCAATCTCGTCGCCGATACTTCCATTACTTTGTTTTTCCCGTCACCTGCGATCAGTGCGCTGCTCTGCGCAAAAACAGGTATATAGTTACGTTCGAGCCCGCGTCGGATTCCTGAATGAATGTTGCACGATTTCTGCGGAAGTCACGATGGTTGCATTAATTTAGGCGCGGTGGGTTTTTTTTGTGGAATTGTTTTCTTGTTGGCTGCCGGCTTTAATTGGCAGTTTCCATTGTTTCTGAGAATTTAAAAGTGTTACTGAAGCTTCTAAAGATTAATGTACGTGTTATTTGATAATCAAATGCGTATGCTTTTATCGGTTTTTAATTTTATAGAATAAGATACCAATGAGGGAAAAGAGGAACTTATAAAGTTGAAAATGAGTTCGATTAGACCCACTTAATATAACAGTCGTAAAGAGCGATAAAATCATGCACATTTGAAATTCTGTAAATCGAAAAGTGTCATTAAATTCATAGCAAGATAAAAAAACACGAAATTGACCACTACCCCTCGTATTTGGTTTGAAAAAGTGTGATATATTTCCGATAATCTTAAATACATAAAATATTAAAAATTATTTTTAAATATTTTAGAAAGCCTTATCGAATTTTCGTCAATCCTTTCAAAACGCTTTATTCTTAACAACCATCTGAACTTGGAAGACTTTGAAAAACACATTGCACGGTCTCCTTTTCATCAGGAGGCTTTATTTTTGGATTTCGATTGCTCTCAATCAATAGGAGCTTTACAAAAGGTATTCAAATTCCCAAAAATTTTGCAAACAAAAAATGACACACCTTAAATTCAGGCGAACAGTTCTGGCTTATTTTCCGCTCCTCTCAAGTGGATCATTCTGCAAGAAAACACCGTGTCCGATAATTGCACGAACGAATGTCTGCTCGGCGATTTCGGTGGCTTTGCAATTTATCCAGACAGCGAAGTAATCATTTTGCAAAGGGTGACGAAGGATTACGTCAAAATACTCTCGGTGTATCGGCCAAGTCCTGTTCGAGATATGATCGTTGAAGATCGCGGCTTTTGGAGAAGCGAGGACGGATTTGTAGTGTACGATACGTTTATGGCTTCTCGGAGAAGACGAAATCTTATGCAGACTCCGTTGAAATCTAGTATTGTGGTATGAAGTTCTATTAATTTTACTATTACTGAAAAATTTATACATTCACGCTTTTCATAAGAAATTAAATGTGTACACGGAGAGAAAAGTTCAAGAAAATTAATATCTTAATTTTTAGTAAAGAGGTAACAGACTTGCCGTAAGCCAAAAAGTCTAGTAATTTTTTCCTGAACTTTTCTCTCCGCGTTTTAAAAGATAGTCCAAATTAAGGGGATGATACCGAGATTATTATATTATTATTTTTGCAGTCCATTTTCTTTTTATCTGCAAAAAAGCACAGCTGTGTTATTTAACAAATTACGTAAATTACAATATCAATAATCTGCAAACTTTTTCGCATACACTTCTACGACCAGAAAACTTAATTATTATTTAGCTTTCATACTTGATAGTATTTTGTCTAAAACTAAAATACTAAGAATAGTACAGAATCACGAAACAATGATTCACATGGAAATAACCCGCAATGATTCACGGCGCCTAAAAAAATACAATTTACATGATTAAAATGTGATTCAGTATTCTCGCCCTTAGGTAACGAGTCCGGATACATTGAATCACTTGAGCGATTATCGGGACAAGCACGTGGACACTATCACGAAATGTAATTACGTGTGGCTGCATCAACTTGTTTATGCAATGAATGCAACGTAAGTGGAATTCCAGTTGCGAAATGGTTTTGAATTCGAATTAGAATTCATCGTTTCCAATTGTTTTCAAATGCCTCATTTTAATCGATCTAGTCCAATCTTTTTGCTCTTGTGCAATCTGTGCTAATTTTCATGTAACGATGATTTCGTACGTTTTATGACGAGAGATTTTTGATCATTTTTTTAATTTTATTTTTTTTGGTTTCTTTAAGCAATGAATGCTTTAATATTTTCCGATTTCTGTTTCATAATAAAATTATTAGGTTATTTTATACTCATTAAAATTTTTTAATTATAATTTACTATATAGTTTTAATTCGATTAAAAAAGTTCTACCAAAAATATTTGTTGAATTTAATATATTATAATATTCATTACATTTAGACATTTTTCTTAAAAAATAATAAAAAAAAACATTCTAATTATTATTTAAGTAGTTCAGAATATTTGAATAAAATTACAAGTTCTGATAAAGAGAAATTTTTAGATCCTTGCACAAGGTAAATCTACAGCTGAATACGTAATTTTATGCGCACATTATACAAATTGGGTTATTGGGTCAGAGGAATTAGCATGTAGTTGAATAGAAATTATCGTAGGTGCTGATTATTAAGACAAGCATTTAATCATTTGCCGATTTTGATAAATATTTTATGACATAATCAACATTAGAAAACAAATACTAGCAAAAAAACTGTTCACTAAGTTGCCACTTATCGACACTCTGTGTTGCTCAATTGCGGCATTCGTCGTTTGTTATTAAAAAAAGAAAAACAATGTTTAAATTCAAAGCTTTTTCATTATTCTTTTTCTTATGATTTTAAATTCAAATATGTAACAATGATTGCTTTAAGCTGTAATTAAAGCCATTGATAGCTAACGAAAATTATCATTTCGATTGCGTTTCTGTTTCTAAAAAATGATTCTAGCTTTTAATGTGTTATTTAAAATTTATGAACTGCAATATAGAAAGTTGCTTTTAATCTAGAATTTTCGATGTATTATTAATTACGATGCATGTCGATATTAAGCATTTGAAATAGACGAAGCGTAAAATCAGCTGAAAATTTGCTACATTAAAATCATATTAGAATCAAGGCCGCAAAAAGGAAGTTTATTGTTCCCCTCGGCGGGCCTAACATTTTCCTACTATTTCTATGCTTCCGAATGAAAAAAAAAAAAAAAAAAAAATAGAGAGACATGCATCACAATAGGAATTTTTTTAATTAAAAATCAAAGTTCAATGGATTCTTAATCTGAGATCGCCTGGTAAACAGAGTGACTTGGAGCACCGTCGACAGTTGGGGATACCGAGACAAGAACGGTTCCTGGAGCGGCATGATGGGCCAGCTTAGTCGCAAGGAAATCGACATCGGCGGCACCTCCATGTTCCTCGTCGGAGAACGCTGGGACGACGCGCACTATATTCCTCTGTCTACACCTACTAGGTATATAAGCCGTGAGATTCCCTAGAATTACGTTATTTCTCATTTTTAAATCTTATTTAACTGGCTAATTCTACTATTTCTAATCTTCGCTTAGCGTTTGAAAATTTCTTCACTGCAAAATTTTCCTTACCCCCCCCCCCCCCCACTAAATTATAATCTCGAGACTTCATTTAAACTTTTAATCGCCGACTCGTTCCCTCGCGAAACGAAGGGCGGCCTTTATCTTCCGGCAGCCGCCGCTGTCGTTCGTCAGCAATCTGTTCACGCTGCCCTTCCGCCGATCCGTCTGGATTGCCGTCGGCGTACTGCTGAGTCTGATCTTCGCCCTGCTGGTGCTGTCGACGAAGTGGGAGTGGAGCAGAAGCGGAAGCGCCGGTTCCTCCCCGGCGCCGAGCGTCGGTGACAATTTTCTGCTGGTCGTCGGTGCCGTGGCTCAGCAAGGTGAATATCCCGCTTCACTTTATCGCAAGCTGTCTGATCGCTCGACGGTACGATGGTTTTGAAGATGTAAGGTCGGCTTAAAAAAAAAAAGAAATAAACACATAAATATTTTTGAATAATGTAAATTCGAATTTATCCGCGAAAAAGAGTTTCGTTTCATGTAAAATGTATATATCTTACTAGGAGAGGACACCACTTTTGGGTCACGGATTTCCTTGTAACTTCGGGATATGTTTTCTAATGTTAAAATAT
>JAWWEO010000021.1:20687929-20705879 GCA_035582975.1 Ormyrus labotus
AATAAAAACGAGATAATAATGGAACAATAAATTAGTTAGGAGGAAGCTAACTGCCAATGACTTGGCAGCGGTTTTTTCTTGAACACGCAAAACACAAGAAATTAAAAAAAATTTTTTTATTCAATTTAATAATTTATAAATAATATACATATAAAGTAACTTTGATTAAATAGTTTGTGGTCTTTGTTTAAAAAAAAAGATTTAAAAGTTAAATCAAAAGAATATAAATATATATTCATAGAACCAAAGAATCTGTTCTAAGGAAAATTTTTAACGACAGTCTCAACCCTGGAAAGAGCAGAGAGCAATTTTATTACAAATTTTCACAAATTATAAAAACTACACTAATATTATAAAAATAACAGCTGCTGTGTTTTCTAATTAACATTAATTTCAACTGGTGGATATTTTTTTTCCCGTAAACAGTAATTACAAATATTGGAATCTTCCGGTTCGTCCCAGGTTTCTTCATGACAATATTCTTTTCTTTCTATATTAATATCAGAACTCTCTTCTTCTTCCAATAGTAGTTCACTTAGGAGAGCAATTATATCCTCCGTAAAATCTCCTTGCTGAAAATAAAATATAATTAAAAATATTTAATTTTTTTACGTAAAAATTAATAATTAATTTAAATTTTCTACTTACGTGAATGTCTTTATTTACAATTGCATTATTACTTGTGAAGCACATGTTTTTGGGGGGTTACTTTTTTATTTCGTTTTTAATGGCACAATTTTTTTTCTTTTTTTTTTATATTATGGCGACGTATTTTTATTAATTCGTAATTTTTATAATTTGTAACGCTTAAAAAGATAAATAAATAACACCGGCAAGAACTACGAGGAGCGTAATCAGTTGCAGACGTTGGTCGTTCGTCTAGTGTCATGAAAGAGGCAGTGTACACAAGCGCTGCTGGAGCGTGGAGCTGGCTTGGCGTGGCACAGGGTTGTTGGACGGAATTGGGCCGAGTGTTCCAAAAGTTTATCGGAATAAAATCCGATAATACAACCGAAATTAAATTTTTCGACCCCCTTTTGTTCAGAATTTATGTTTTTTGTTAATTTATCGGATTATAAACCGGAAATTGACCAGAAGTGGATCGAAAGTGTTCCAAAAGTTTGTCGAAAGTGAATCGGAAGTGACACGGAAATGAACCGGAAGTGAACTCGAAATAAAATTTTTCCTCCCCCGGCCAATGAACTTAAGAGTGCTCTACCAGGCGATTGGTGCACCACCAAACGTTCAAAGCATATTTTTCTAATTTATATTAAAAAACGGTAATTAGAAACTAATTACAAAGCTTTCCCCACTGTAGGCAATATCCAAGTATATTTTACAAAAAAATTCAGAAAGAAAGAATTTAAAATGAGAACGTAATTTGGAGGAAACATTACAAGCTGCAACAGTAGATTGATTATGTTCGTCGCCGTGTCTTAATAGTAGATTTTCTTACAAGGGGGGAAAATGGAACTTTCGCACGAACGTGATATCACGCCCGAGGCGAAGCCGACCTCAGGACCTCTTTCGGACACTTCATACGGTATTTGATTAAGCGCGTTTGTGTGTATTCGATGCCCGTCCAACATTTGCAGCACGAGCGTAGCGAGTGTTGCTGGTTGGGCGGGCATCGCAAACACACGAACAAGCAGATTTTATATATATCGAGTCATATATTGAGTCAAAAGAAAGAGAGATAGAGAAAAAGAGGGAGAGAATATTAAATAAATATAAATTTATTGATTAATTATTTAATTTATAGTCTTTATTTTTATAATACTAATAATTTATTTATTTTATACCACTCTCATCTCAAAATCACGACCTTGGCATGATTTTTCGGCACCCGTGTCGAAAAGTACTATTAAAAGTAATAACGTGCCAGTATTGACATTAATTTTTATTTTCTATTAAATTTAAATTTTCCTATTTAATTCCTTACTATAAAGTATATATAAGTTTTTTAAGCAAAAAAATATGTAACCATATTAAAAGTTTATGTTTCACAATAATTTTTAAAAATTTGTAATAAAATTGCTCTCTGCTTCTTCCAGGGATCAAATCAGTAAATTAAGTAAATAACTTTTACCAGTTCCGCCAGAACCATCTATAAAAATATAAGTATCTTTAAGGGAGTTATATACTGAAAAAAGTTCCAAACTCAATTTATTTTTATTTGATTATTTGAGTTTATACTTATCCTAAACGTTGCCAATTTTTATTTTTTTACAAGACTTTTGTACACCTTGAGGTACAGCACCAGTTATTAATCGACAATATGGCTAATGTAATTGATTCACAGTAAATAGAAGCGTTTTATAAAATTTTGAACTGCTCAACTAATAAAGCTATGAAATTATGTTTATTAAAAACTTTAAAGTTGTTTTTCTCAAAATCAATTAGAAATAATCATAACTTTACTTCAAAAGACACAAAACAGATTACTCAAAATTGTACAATCGTTTAAATTAATACTTCACGACTTGATCGTAAATACTTTAATCCGCAGTTATTAGAGTCAACCACAATTGAATTATAGGATTAGTCACACCTTTGAGAAAAAAAATCTTGTCAGTCCCAAGCCACGCAATGTATGTTCAGGATTGGGTAAAGCTTGTATAATACATTAGTTGATGGTTAATTAAAAGATGTCCACATGGCAGCTTGATAAACGACGTTCCGTGAAAGGTATCAATAGAATTACTGGCGATCAAACATTATTAGAGCCATAAAAGCGTCTGGTAGTCGGTAATATTGTAAGAAAAAATATGGATAGTGTCAGTAAGATTTATATTTCATCCGCGGCTTAATGCGGTTTGCTTTCTGAAATGTTTATCATATTCTACATGGCAATCGTGCCATTTTATAAATATTGCATTCAGGTCAAAATTACAAAATTCAATTTGAACTAAACAATCTTTTGCTTCTAGAATAAGCTACTCATTTTCCGTTTGCTTACGTTTTTCCGTGAAAATAAATGAAAGAAGCACGAGTAAGGACTGTACTGCTACAACGACTGCACACCTTAAAAGCCAAAAACAGTGCGGGTCAATCGACCGTAAAGAAAGAATTGCCAAACCGTCCAGCTATCGGTCCCTCCTCGTCCTTCTCCGAGGCTCCCGAAAGAATCCACTCGCGTCTCTCTCAAATCGGGCGTCGACTCGTATATACATCGGCCGCCTCTCGCTTGGCGCCGCGGTGCAAAAGCCGCGCGCGGACATTGAAATGTGCACCGCGTAACCGCGAGTGAATCGGCCTGACCCATATCGAGGCCCCGCCGGGCGCCACCGAGCCGACGCCTCAAGGTGCATCGATGTTTAGATGCGAGTGGACGAAGGGGGGAATGACAATGCTGCACTGTGAGCTCGAGCTAAGATCCGTCTGTTGGAGTCGAGGAGATATTGCTGTTGATGATTTTTTTTTTATTTAAGATATTTCATTGTTTTTTATAGCTTTCTAGTCAAGCATAGTGTTTAAACTATAATAGTATGGGCGAGCGCACACGTAAAACATCAAAATTACCTTTCAGAAACTCAAATTAACAGCTGAAAGTAATTGTCATTCGCATTATTCTAATTGTTAAAAATTTGCGCGTACTTTTAGCAATTGTTCTAGACAAAGTGTAAAAATGAGCATACAATCCATTTCAATCACCTGTCTTTAGAAAGCTAAAAAGACACGTATTCACAAGGAGGAAATTTCAAATTACAGCTGACATAATCGAAAGAAATCGGCGCGAAGGCTTAATTGTAATTCGCCAAAACGAAACGACAGCAGAGACATCGACTCGTTTTCCTTGCGCTGTCCAAAGCCGCAGTCAGCTCGCGATCTCACGCTTACTTCGCGAGAGCCTCTCGAGGACCCTCGACTTAAAAAGTTCTCTTTTTGTTTGGTTTTCACTCGAGCGGAGATTGTTTGCGGGAGAATCGCTCGGAGTGCTGAAAAGCTTTAAAGTATTGAATCTTCGCAGGGATGCTGCCATATTCTCTCTCGCTCTCTCGAGTTCTTTATGACAAATCTGCTTGCTGAATGTGTTTCTCGTTATTAAAGTGAATGACTTGAGCGGATTGAAGCATCGACGAGGCGTTTTGCTTATTATGTAAGAAACGTAAATTGCTCGAAAAGGAGCTTCGCGCGCGATTTTCGCATAAATTTTTAGTTAAACGTTGCCGTATACAGAAATGAATTTTTTTTTTATCTCTTTGTCCATTTGCAATTCCACGATTCTTCGATCAATTAACTAAGTGAATACAAATTTTTACCTGCACGAAATACAAATCGTAAAAGAGCGAGACCCAATGTATCCAAGAAGTCTGCAAACTCTTTGCTGCCTTCTGCTCGAACAAAAAGCCCATTTAAATTCCGATCATTTTCGTTAAACTCGAATTCACCGCGTCGTCTAATTAAAACGATCGTATTACAACTTAAAAAACCTTTCGTTCATACGACATTGTTGCCCGCAACGAGGCGATGAAAAACGTGCGTATTTACGTTATACACTCCTCCAAAGCGATTCACCCTCGAATGCCGTCGAAGAATATAATAATACCCGCCAGCCGCCGGACACACACGAAATCGCTCCCAAGCAGCTCCTGTGAAACCCGCTTACGCTACTCGCATTAATTCCCGCGGACTTGCGAAACTCGCCGCGGGAATCGGAGTGCTCGTAAAAAAAGGACAATAATAATTTTTGATTAATCGGCCGCTGATAAATCAGCGCTCTCGCGCCTATCTCCGCGGCCAGGTGACACGGTATCTCTCTCTCTCTCTCTCTCCGGCGCGGCGAGACTAAATGTTTATTGGCTCGAGTGCCCCTCTTACGCGTCGCGTTTTACGACGGAGCGCGCGTTTTTAAACGGCATTTTTATGCTAAGTCGCGTCGCGCGCGCCTCGACGCCTTAAGGCCTGAGTATCCCGATTCTTTTTTTCTTTTTATTTATTTTTACGATTGACTTACTCTGAAACGGATAATTCATTTGGCTATATCGAGAACGCCGACCGCGGCGGTTTTAAAACTTTGTTTGCGCTTTATGTAAGACTTAGCTGAATTATGATTGCGGGCCCGAGGTTTTATTGTTATGCCGGTGATGATCGACTCGAAGAAAGTAAACTGCGCGCGAAGAATTACGCGAGGCCGCGCGGTTTTTCCAATAAAGATTATAGGCGCAACAAAGTATATTATGCTTAGCGCGCTTTATACGTTTTTCACTTCATCGTGCACCATCGAAGATAAGCGAAGAATTATTTTCGATTTAAAGCGACCGCGTCCCTTTCTCTTCCTTTGAAATTTCCTTCTCTTTCCTCAATTAAACGCATCCGAAGCATTCGATTCCACTCGTTTAAAGTTCCGTCGAAAAAAGATTCTCGAAGCAATCTTTCTTAATCCAGAAGCAGTCCGCTTAAAATTCCCCAATATTAAAGAAACCATCGGCTTTTCGCCAAGGAGCCTTCCGAAAAGCGAGAGAGAACCACATCGGCGAGATCAGAGCCGCAAACCGAGTCACGTGACAGTTGTGCCGCGCGGTGTGTGCCTGCCTGCACAATACCAAGTGACGCAGTGCAGTCGGAGATCAGAATGCGGCGACCGGCCCGATACGGAGAGCCTCGTAAATATTCCCCTCGGTCTCGCGTCACCGCCAGCAGAAGGCATTCGGAGCGGATTATAAGCGAAGTATTACGTTCTGCGTTCTATCGTTCTTCTCGCGATGTCGCCAAGTTGAGGGAGGGCTGCTGATTTTGACGGTTGGCTTACTTTCGCTTTGAGTCGTTGGCAAATTCAAGTTTTGCGCTTGATTTGGAAAATGTGTTTTATGTTCACGCGAACATTTTCATTGTTTCTCTGTAGGTTCCTTTTAAACTATTATGGCTTCGTTTACCGCACAATAGAATTATTATTAGTCTCTTGATGCTCATTGAATATTGTGTACTTTGAGAAAAGAAAAGCTATTATTACATTTTAAATCGCCTTATCTACGTAATATCACGTTATATAAGTTTGAAGAAAGATGCAATTACACGAGTTTGTAATTAGTGTTTGCAATATTGTTTTGATATTGAAATTACAAGATAACCTAATGAGCCGCATACATCAAGTTTGATTTTTAAATATTATTGTTTTTTTCTTTCAATTTCTTAACATTATTCAGTTCTTGATTTTATCTATTCCTTCTTTCCGAATCCAAATCGAATATTTTGGTATTATAAAAAATGATAGTTTAATTTAAGGATCGCATTCAAAGCATTGCAGATGTTAACATAGTTTAATGCGACATTCATGGCAGATCAGATTTCCACAGATCAGTTGCAGTGACTAGAAACTTCTTCTGTTTCTACATAATTCTTGTTAAACGTAACTCAAATTTTCTGCCATAAAGATGTCTTATAACCAGTTCTATCCTCGGTCTGAGATTATTTAGCATTTCCCAATGTGTACAAGAATTTACTAGAAAATTCAATTATTATTGAGAAATTCTTATTTATTTTATCAACGATCAATTCGTCACTGCGTAAATTTTTTGTTTATATTTAATAGTTGAAAATCACCGAAACAAATGTTTCTTACGAGCGTTATCGAAAAAAAAAAAAAAAAATATCAATCACTTGTTATTTACACGAAAGAAGACTTTGTTGAAGGATGCAAATTTTACTTCTATAAACGCAAACTAGTATTATTTTTAGAAGATTTACATACGAAACGATATGTCTTTTTTCAAACGAATATTTCGTAAAGTTACGTCAGGAAAATGATTGTAGGTTGAATAAATGATTATCGTTGCTACGGAATGACTAAGTAATATGCTAAACTTAGAATCTATTTTAATACAATATAGATGAAAGACCATTTTTTTTTACTCCAGAAGCATCGGCTGCTCTGCAATGTACTTAGACCGTAAATAAAAATTTCGTCCAGTACCAACATTTATTGTTCTCGAGAAGAGCATCGAAAAGGATGAGGTACAATCGAGAGCCATTTGATTTATTGCCGCTAATAGCTTCGGTATGAATTAGCATTCAAATGGGTAGTTGGTCGTCCAAGAAATTATAGAACTAATCTGTCATCTTGATTTACTTTGCATGATAAAGAGTCGGGAGTTTTTCAATTAGCGCGTAAATAATATAACTTATATACCTCGTCGGACGGAGCAAATCTTTAAATCATTGGGAATTTATGCGATTGCCGGATTCATTAACGAATTGTGCTTTTTCATAAATCTTCGGGTTTCTTCTTTATATACGAATTGGACGTATATTTCTACCATTATGTCAAATATACGTAGATGTATCCTTACGCGATATAGGCATAACTAATATATCAATCGTTTCGGAATAAAATCGCGAGCAATACATCGAGTGCAACAGTAAATTAAGAATTACTCGACAAGACTATATTAGTCCGAACGAAGCATTGATTAAAATAAACCAATTTTTTACACTTGTACTTCCGTTAAATTAATTTCCCAAATTACAGGCGACCGATGCAGTCTCCAAATAGCTTACGAGCACCAGCTGAAGCGATTCCCGGCCTCGCTTACCGTCGGACCTTTCGGCGCAGTTCGCGGCCGGGATTTTCTCTGCGTCCAGTGCCTGGACGGGACGCTCGTGTTCTTCGAGCAGGAGGTCTACTCGTTCAGTCGGTCGTTGAAGTCTCGGCTGCTGCCGGAGCCGATGGTCTATATCGCCCGCAACGATGTCTTCGTCACCCTTGGATCCGGATGGGTTCTTGAGTGTTACAGGTAAAGTTCGTTCGGGAGAACCTCTGATTTCGTTGAAGGGACGTTGGTGGTCGAATTGCTGCTGCATTTATTATTATTTGCTTATTAAATTTAATATATAGAAAGGATAAATATCAAGATTATTAGTGAACGGAAAAACTGTTTCGATAAGAATTTTTTAGCGAATTAAAATAAGTGATGAGATGATTCGAGAGTTACGGCGAATCAAAACTCTCTGCTATCGTTGATTCGTGACGTAAAGCAGACATTAAGAAGCTGAATTCTGATAGCTACGAATCTGTTACAATTGTTCTTGCGTAGAAATTTCAACTCATAAAAAAGTGGTCCGACGTCGGCAGTTCTAATTCTGCCTCCCCATACTTATTAAATCACATTCGAAACATTGTTATTGTCGAATGTAAATTGACGCTGATTCCACGGGCATGCTAAGGAAGAGTGCTCGATGATCCGTTTTTGTTTTTGTAATTCTAAATAAATTATTCTCTTTCAATATCCACAATATAATTATTTTTATTGCGCAATGATAAAGTACCGATGCACATTCAAAAGTGGATTTCAAATGTTACTTTTCATTTTAATCATATAACGTTTGCACTGTTTGCACGAAATCTAGTATCATCATTTGTTCCTGCCTTGGAATCGTTGATCAAATATAAATGTATAAATTGCGCAACCATCTAAAAAAAAAAAAAAAAATGAAAAATGTACCTCCGTCACGGCCGCGGGAACTCAACCGGCAAAAACGAAGAAAAAAAAAACCTTGCTACATCGGCGCTTGAAGACCCTCGAGGAAGCCTTAGCTCGCGTTTGTTTTAAAGCTCCTCGGCATTAATGCGACACGGCCGTCATTCCGAATGTTTGCACTATCCTCGACATTCCTCGAGCGCCCCCGAGGAGCGATGATAACTACATCATTCGCCGACCGGCCTGCCTATGCTTTTTTAGGAAGCTTATGGCGAGACGAAGAAGAAGATCGGCCTGCGCCGTATGTGTTGCGGTACCGAGGAGGAAGCGCGATCGGTGGAAATTACTCAGCTTGAACGCGGCCTTGTTTTTACGCGGACTGATTTTTGTTTCGTCTGAATTTTTTTTTCCGGTGGACGAGTGATTTTTCTAGTGTGTTGCCTGAAAGAATAATAGTCGGTATTAATAAACATCATAAGATCGACGGTCGACGACCGGCTATTATTCTCTCGCGAATGAATTTCGATGAAAATAAAAATTCCCTACGTCAACGAATTCAATGAAGCAATAACAGCAAGCCGATAACCATTTCCGAAAACTAATACTCGTCGGTGCCCCCCGATAAGCAGGTATCAAAACATCGCGGAAGCCGGGAGGAAAGAGGAAGCGGAAGGCGGCGGGGAGGCGGCGGCGGCGGCGAAGGGGATCGCCGCCGATTGGAGCTACAACATCGGCGAGCCGATACTCGGCATCAACGCCGTCGTCCTCAGCAGCTTCGAGGTCGGCCTCGTCGTCCTCGGCGAGAGGACGCTCTACTGCCTCGGCGACGCCTGCACCTCCATCAAGACCGCCAAGAGGCTCGAGTACAGCGCGCTCTGCTTCCAGGCTTACATTATCGGTAATTTTGTCCTCTCGCTTGTAGGAGGATTATTTGAAAGGCGTTCGAAACTTTTAGCTCGGTTTTCGCTTTATTTGCCCTGCTTATTAAAATAAGTCTGTATATTATTTGTGGACTCGCTATTTTTGGAGCAGCATTGGTTCTTAGGCTTTTGCTTATTACTATACGGAAATTGAAAAGATTTTTGTAGCTCTTGAGGTTTTTATTAGAAAAAAGGACGAAAAAAAAGAAAACACCATTTTTCTTATTGTTTCAAAAAATCAAAGTAATTATTTCGTAATAATTTTAAGATTCTTAATTTAAAACCTTTTTAATTGAATTAATGAAAATTTTTAAGCTAAAAAGATCTCAACTAATAGAAATATAATACATTACGAAGAAAAGCAAGTAGAACCGTTTAGTTTTTAAGACCCTCAAAAGAGCCTGAAATTCACTTAATATTTCTTAAAGCAGATTATTTCCTCCAACCAAGAGCCAAGCCTGCCCCGGCAAACGGTCGCAATTCTTAGCTCGAATTTTTCCATTTAAAGAATCCAATCAAGATTTATGATTAACCGCGTTCCTCCTTCGGAATTGTCTGTCACGCTCCGCTCCCTCCCTTTTACGACCCCCTCCCACGTCTTAATTAAAGGCAATCCCGGCGAACAAACAACGCGGGTGGGTCCTAAAAAGGGCCCCCCCTCCCCCGTTACACACCGACGTTTATCGCCTCGGATGCGGAGCGGCAGATAAGACCTCGGAAAAAGCCGCGTAAATCACGCTGATTTCCAGAGCCGGACGGCAAGCTGATGGTGATCGTGATCGCCGATACGAGCACGCTGATGATTTACGAAGGGACGAGCCTCAAGTGGTCGGCGCAGCTACCTTTTGCTCCCGTCGCGGTCGCCAGGGCGCACTTGCAGGTAAGAGAAAGCGGATGTCTTATCCGCGGGGGGATCTTTGCGGAAGAGGCTACCTGACGAGGGGGGGTTTTCTCCCGGGTTGGAAATTCGCCGACTGCGGGATCTCTCGAGGCCCTCGGGATCCTTGACTCGAGGATGAGTCGGCTGGTTTTTTCGTGCGTTGCGGTGATAAGGGAGTTTGTGTCAACACGATTTCGAGGGGTCGATACGGGCAGGATTTGCTGAGTAAGACTTTTTTGGTTTTCCGTGCTGGTGGGAGAGGAAAATTACAAAATAGAAATGTGACTGTCTACTTTGGGATATTGGGAAACTTGTTTCTAAAATGGCTGTGGGATTACTGTTGCCCTTTTCGTCGCGAATCTTGAATCATAATGTTTTACGAGCATTAACATGAAAATCATCTTCTATGGAATTTAATAATAATTTCATTCCTTTATTAATACTCTGTAATTTTGGGATTAATCAATAAATTATAAGTAACAATTTTCTTGTAAAATACTAAAAAACTTTAACGGTTAAGAATATCTAACTTCTAAATGTTACTGATATTTAGTTACTTTAAAAGTTAATAAAATAAGAGTGTCCCATGATTGAATCATGGATTTCGTTGTAACTTTGGGATATATTCTCTACTATAAAATATAACGTTCATCCGGTCTAACGCTTGATTTTTCAAAAGTTATACGCACTTTTAGCTAAATTATAATAGAATCTAAAAAAAATTCGATATTTCATTAATAGCTTGACAATAATTATTAGTATAGTATTCTAATTTTAAAGGTGAAATGAAATTCAATCGATTGGAAAAAAATGACCGAAAAATCTTTATTTGTTCAAAAGTTGCAGCTAAACGAAGATTTACGACAAACGCAATAATATTTCTTTTCGTTACGAATTTTCCTTCGACTACAAATTTCGAACGCGTAAACCTTTTTCTGCACATTCATGTCATATACATCCTACAAAATTATTAAAAAAAAGCCTCCGACCCAAAAACCAGCCGTCGTAACGAGAACAAAAAAAAGCTGAAAATAAAAAAGCGCAAAAGCACAGATTCGACCGCGGCTCTTCCCAGAATATTCCTCCGTCGAGCGTCTCGGCGACCTTCGGGAAACGACGATCCCCGGCCTTGGTCGCTATCGGAGTTCCTTTTCCCATCCGCTATCAGCGCACGCGCGAAACGCGTGGCCGGGAAATTCAAGCGACCGCGTCGGGCGTTCGCCTGGGGACACCCGCCATGTGCGTTATCATTTCCGAGAAGTGACGCGCGATATACTCCGCGTCGAGTACGCAAAGGCGCGAGGTGGAAAATCAATTTTTTTTTTGCGGAATTTTACCGGAGGCTCGAGTTCGTTGTTGTTCAAAATTTTTTTGTTCTTTAGCTCACCGACACTGGGGTCACTGTCAGTGGAATTCTAGATATTGTATTTTTTCTAATAAATGACGTATTTTTTATAATAAAGAATGTATTTTTTATAATAAATATTGGGATTGTAGAGAATTAGCGTTACGATTATATTTATGTTGTATCAACTCATGTTGTTTCTTTTCGCCATTTAATATAGCTGCACTACGTGGAGAAAAATTTTCTAGTAAATTACAACGGTGCATTTTAATTTGATCGCAGACTGTAAAAATCTAAAAAAATTACCGAAGTTTCTAGTAAATTTTAGGAGATCAATGATAAATTTTCACACTTAGACTTGTAAAATGTACTAGGAACATGGTAAATTTTTTAGGTTTTTACAGTATGCGATCAAATTAAAATGCACTATTGCAATTTTTACTAGAACATTTTTCTCCTTTAAGTCACTTGTCAAAGGACTCGATAATCACTCCAACCCCCCGCAGCCTCAATCAGCCCAACGAAAACGGTCCTTAATAATCCAGTCCAGAAAATTTCCACCCTCAGAACCTCGACGGCGGAATCGTGATCCTCTCGGAGGACGGCCGGCTGGAGGTCTGCTACCTGGGCTCGGAGCCGTCGCTCTTCGTGGCTCCTCCGGTGCACCGCCGAGGATTCGACTACGTCGCCGCCGAGAACGAACTGCTCGAGCTGCGCCGCCTCGCCAAGCAGCGGGCCGAATCCCAAGGTAAATGAGAGCCTAATTTTTTATGGGGACTGGGAATAATCGAGCGGTGGAGACGAATTATGGTAGAGTTTGGAATTGTTTGAGAGCCCTCGTACCCTTAGCAAGAAGTCAACGTTTTCTATCATATTGCTCAAGTAAATTAGTGAGTCTTTGTAGTAGTAGCTTGCTAAAGTCTTAACGATCATTCGTTGTTACGTTATGTTTAATATTAAAACTTATCATTTTATTGCACTTGTATATAGCATTCAAATTTATTAAGGTAATATTGCATTATGCACTTAATTTTATTTTTATTAAATAAACGTCCAAGTAAAATTATTTTTTTTTATTTTTCTTGAAAATTGTTTTACCGATTTTCTTAGAACTTTGATATTCATCTTAGATATTTTAGTTCGAATGATTAAAAGAAGCCATCAAATTTTAGAAGTTATAAAAATCAAATTCTTACCAAACCTCAATATACATTTACAATGTACCCATTCTTACGAATTAAACAAAAATTTTTCAAATCAATTAGAATGGTAAAAATAAAAAAAAATATCTAAAGTTGCACAATAAATTCAACCGCAGATACTCAAGTGTCGAACGCGATGACGGAATCGGAGCTGACGATAAATCCCATCGTATCCCCGGAGCTGCTGCCGTCGCCTTACGCATCGCGAGCCGAGAGCAGCGAGGACAAAGAAGCTAGACAATCCACAATGTGCAAGATCAGCGTCGAGCTGACGTCATACACCACCCTGCGGGACGTTCAGGTTTTTCTCGACGCTCCTAAGCCGCTCGAGATGACCGAGGACACCCTTCACCTCGCGAATCTCTGTAAGGAAACTTGCGCATAACTCGATTGAACTTCTCGGGAATTCCATTCCTTCTCATTCTTATGAATTTATTATTTTAATTAGCGCTTTTTGCGATACGGTAATTGTCGGGATGAATGGAGAGGAATTTCCTGCAATTAGTTCTTTTTCTTTTTTTTTTTTTTTAGATAATTAATTTCTGATAAGTCTGATTACTAAGAAAATGGAGGTATCGTTGGGTTGCTTCACGAAAGTCTCGATATTGAATAATTATATTTTGATATTCAGGTAAGATTTTTTTTTGTAGAGCAAAGTATTTTCATTGAACATTTATTATTTCAGGAAATTGGAATAATAAGAATTTTTTACTAACTCAACGACTAAAAATTGTCTTTTAATTCAGTTATGATTTATATCCAAAGCAAAAAGTGCCTTTTCTGTACTGCACCTGTAACATTTTGATAAAAATTTAAAGCTTTCTTGCCCAAAATTGTAACATCAATAATTTTGTATCAATGTCGATAATTAACAAAGTAACTTGTTCACTCATTACTTTATGCAATTCTCTCACTAAGCTACATCCAAAGAGGCTCTCAGTAAACGAACGAGCAAAACGATCATCCCCGCAAAAAGGAAAAAAAAAGTAATAAAAATTCAGCTCTCCGCGTTCCGTCCAACAGGCGACAAGTACACGATGGAGACTCTCGTCTACCTGAACGGCGACGATCCCCCGTCCTCCTCGGAGCTGACCGTGACGGCGACCTACGCGAACGAGGCCGGCAGCCTGCGGGTGCTGCAGAAGAGCGTCCAGGTGCCGCTGAAGATGCTGCTGCGCGCCTGCCAGCCGGAGAGCACGGCGCCGGTCAGCGTCACCATCAAAAGCCAAGAGCCCGTTCTCAATTTCAGCCAGATCTTCCCAGGTACGTGACGGGGCCCCGGCCCCGATTGATCGGCGAAGCCCGAAATTCAAATGCCGGTGATTACGAGGGCTCTCTCTCTCGGGTGATTTATCGTGCCCGAGGCTCGTTTGATGCGCGGCCTGGGGGGGCTTATCGCCTCGCTAAAATGATTGCTGTTGATTGATACGTTTTGAGGGGAGGACGATTTGGTAGATGGGAGGATGTGATATTGCGATGGGAGTCCTTTTGAAACTTGTTCCGTAATCCTGACTCACAATTAGACCTTTGTTCTTCGGGTTTTGTTTCTTCGCGAGACAAATAAAATCGGTTCGTCATTTTTCTCTAAATTTAAACGGAGTGCACTGAGAAGAGTCAATTAGCTAATTGCCGCGTTAAAATGCGGCTGGAAATGCGAGAGACCGAGAAAAACCCCCGTGGAAATTAAGAAAAAAAGTAAAGGATATGCGAGCCTCTCAATTAAATTAGCCGTGGAGAATTGAAAATACAGAGCAGCTCATCATTGGTATAATTTGAAGCGTTTTTGTTGTACCCTTCCGGCTTCATCTCTCTGTTATTCACTCGTTCGTTTCTTGTCTTGAGTACGTAAAGTCGACTTGTATCTGAAAAAAGAAAAAAAAATTTAAAAAAAGTATCGCCGTAGTACGCAAATAAAATTTAGTAAGAAATAGAAGAAATTTGTTTTTTTTTTTGAGTATTTTAATGGAGAAAGAATTTAATATTCCTTACTGTAAATAACTTTTATTCCAAAAGATCCAAGTACTTAGGGAAAATTCCCTCTAAAATTCACGGGAAAGAGCTCTTAATTTTTGAAACTATAACTTAAAGTTAAAAAATGATAAGCAGAATAACAATCTGATTATTTAAATTAAGATATTTGTATATCAGTTAAAATGGTGTCACGGTTAAAATTTTTCTGTCCATGATACACTTTCGCGGGTGAAACAATAGGTGATAAATCATACGAAGATTTTCTATTTATATCTTAAACGATTCATTCGGTTCCAGAAATAAAAGAAAAACTATAATTTAAATCTAGGCAGTAAAATTGAAAAAAATAAATGAAGTTAACGAATGTGGTAAAAATCAGTGGTCGTATATAAACTGAAAATCCTTTATCTTATCAAAACGAAGTAGCCGCCATACATTCGGAGGTGTCATGTCAAATAAACAATGTCCTCCCTCCAGAATTCGTGGGCGACCTGAGCTCGCGGCAGGCGACGAACTCGCTGGGCCTGCAGCACTCGCAGGCGGGCCTGGTGGTGTCGCTCGCCTCGGGCCTGATGCTGAACCGTTACCGGGTGCAGGCGATCGAGGCCGCGGCGATGCCCCTCGTGGTCCAGCAGCTGGTGGCCCGACTCCGGGACAAGGCGCCCGCGGCCGCCGACAAGCTCAGCTCCAGCCTGGCCCAGCAGCACCTGCAGATGATCCACGGGAAGCTCGACGCGCACTTCGACGCCAGGATCAAGATGCGCGCCGCGCTGGTGAGTGACGGGGGAGGGATGTTTCTCTTATTTGAGCTTAATTGTTTTCGGTTATACGAATATAAGTACAGCTTTAGGATATATAATTTTATGATGGTTATTCATTTTTTTTTTCGTCATTTCTGTTTATCCATCTGCGACAAATTAAAGAAAAAATTTAGAATTCGTTTTAATCATTAAATACAACAATGAACTATCGGCTTTTCCACTTTTTTATTACCGCGCTTACTACCGCGCTTTACTTTGTAAATAAATAAATTTATTTATTCCTTAATTATCAGATAAAAAAGTTACGTAAATTATAACTTACAATCATCAACTGCAACTGATTAATGCAAATCTAATTTTGACATAATTTACTCTATTTCATCAAATAATCGAGCTCCGAATGACTCATGCAGGAAACCTTAAATTATGCAGTAATTTCGAACAATATCAACCCAATTATAATAATAATTGAATATTGTCTCTGCTTATTAAATAGTCGAATTGAATCTCTTGACTCGCTCTCGGTAAATATTGTTCTCTGAAAAATAACAAGTCCGGCACGCGATAAACTCGCTCGCGAAATAATAAGCAATAAAAAATATATTATCATCCGCGTATTGAATCATTTAGAGCAAACGCGAGGAATGCGTGAAAAATTGCATTCAGACGCTTTCGCGCAAAAAGGGCAGAAGGAAAATTTCAACGATCAAAGTCCAATGAAATAATACGAGCAAAACGGAGTAAGAAGTTACTGAGCTTAGATTTCAGGGGTTATAACGGACGGTAAACTTGCATATGAGTAATTGTAGACGTTGCTTTAATTGCAAAGTTATTAAAAATCGCATATCGTACGTAGAAAAACTTGATTAAAATTTATAATTTTTAATAACTAAATTCTTAAACTCTGTGACTAAATATGGCTCAATATATTCCTGTCGAAAAGACCTGGTAAAATGGTAATAAAAATATTTCCATTATTCACAATTCATGTCAACATTGATATATAATTCGTTCTATCGTTAGGACTACTTTTACAACAGCCCTCCAGTACGCAAATCGACGTTGCATTAAAAACAATGGCCTTGCATTACTATTTCCTAAGCCAATTTAAACCGAAGCAACGAAGGCGACTTCTGCTCCCGACTAATCTCGCTCTCCAGTTCCCTCGTCCAACCGATCGGAGACAGCGTGGCCGCGGCCGCGGAGACGCGGCGTCTCCTCTCCTCTCCCTCCGATTTATCATCGGCGATTAATTAGCCTCGTTTTTCTCTCTCTCTGCCCTCCCCGCCATTCTACGACCGCCGTTGCCGCCGCCGCCGCCGCCGCTGCGCAGAAGGAGATCGGCCTGCTGACGACCCAGTTGAGAAACATCGAGAAGAGAATGCTGCGCGGCATGAGGGAGCGGAATTCCCAATCGCTCGCCGCTACCGGACTGCCCACCCTCCTCGACTCGACGTATCGCGCGATCTTCAAGCACCTCGACGATCTCCAGGCTGCGAGAGCGGTAATTGCTCGTTATATAGCTATGCCGCCGCCGCCGCCGCCGCTGCTTTGTCGACGATTTTAAAATCAGGGGAGATCGCGCCGATTTATGGATTTGCTTTTCCTTTCGCAAACATTTCCCTTTTTTTTTCTTTTATCAATTATAAGGGAATTTCTCGAGTGTTCGCGCGCGCGCGCGATCCTTTTTCTCGCCGTTTTTCATTTTCAGCTCGCGCTCGCTGCACAGATGCCTCGGCCGCGATTGGACCGTGTTTTCTTTTCGAGCGCGCTTCGACTCTTTTGGGGGAGGGGGGGGGGACTCGTTTTATTTTCCGAGTGTGTTTTTACCGGTTTTTAATTTCTGTTTATAGGTGTAGCTCTGTTAATTTTATGAAATTTTAAAGGCGGCAAGGGCCTTTTTATTTATGTAGCTTGAAATATATAGCCAAGTTAATTAATAAAATTACTCGAGCCGCTATTAAACGCTGTAAGATACATATTTTATATCAATCTTTATGCCCTTTACAATTTACGAAGCGATATTTTCTGAAATCAAGTTTTCAACAAGCATCGGCATTATTAAAATATTTAACGCAGGCCTCGGTAATTATTTTAAACGCGAAATTTAATATCATCACGTAATTGAGACTATACACGACTAAAAAGCCGAGAGCAAAAAGGAACCCCCCCCCCCCCCGCGGGGTGGGGGGGGGGGGGGGGGGCTTAAAAAAGTCATCGGACACAAAAATCCAATCACTCGCGCGGCCGTATATACGAAAATCGCCGTCATTACGCGGTTATGCAAAAGAAGCGAGCGTGGCAGGTCGACGATTATAACGACGAGAAAAGGGGGATATCGCTCAATTTCGGCAAATTTCCCCGCTCGCGAATTCGATCCGGACGATTAAGACTAATGGGGGGGGGGGGGGGGATCGGTGCAGCGAGAGGTTTTTTCGGGATTCGCACGCCAGC
>JAWWEO010000021.1:20705889-20783067 GCA_035582975.1 Ormyrus labotus
CCCCCCCCCCCCCCCCCCCCCCCCCCCCCCCCCCCCCCCCCCCCCCCCCCCCCCCCCCCCCCCCCGCGGGGCAGCGAGAGGTTTTTTCGGGATTCGCACGCCAGCGAGGTAAGATTAAAAGAGCGAAGCGGGCCCTGTATGACCCGCTGTGATTACGGCCATTTTTCGGGCGGAACGACCGTAAGTAGACGCAAGAGTCGAGTCGGTCTTGTGGAGATGGTAAAGGCTTTGGCACTGGTTTTACGTTTTTCACCTGGCACAATAGGTAGTTAATTTTAATTGATTACCACGCTATGCTATAGAATAGCAAGTCAATTGATTAACTCTGAAACGACAGCCCAAATGACCAGCCTCGCCTTAGCTTCCTCGAATCGTCGCGAGCTCAGAGAGCTCTAGCCGGCGGAGAAAAAATTCCTATACCGACCGCAGAGAGAGAGAGAGAGAGAGAGACGCAGAGCTAGAAAGCGTTCAGGGCAAAATCCTCGGCGGCGGTATCTCCCTTTCTCTCTCTCTCTCACTCACACAGGCCTCCTCTGATTGCAGGAACGGTCGCGAGCCGCGCACAACCTGCAGTCTTCGCTGAGGTTACTGCTCCTGCTGCTGAGGCTCGGCGCGAGCGACGATAAGTGCGCGATGCTCGAGGCGGCCATCGGATTCGAACCGCAGCTGCGGGACGAAATCGTACGTATATCTATGCTACTTTTTATTTGCAGGGGAGTTTCTATTATTGGAGGCCGGGCTCTTTCGTACGCGACGTTGGACTTGACGTCCTGGGTGCGACTGGATCTTGTTTCTCGATTTCTGTCGATTGAGACACGTGAGCAAGTGGCAAGTTGGCAGCTGTCATAGAAAGTGTCCATTATAATAGTAATTTTCATGTCAGATAATCGGATTAGAGAGGTAGAATTATAATATATAATAAAGTGCTAGCAAATTTGAGTTTACTTAATAAACAAATGAACTTTCTTATAAAAAGTTCCATTAGATTGCCAATTTATCCGGAATCTATTTTTATCTAAATTTTCGGAAGCACATCTTTTTCCAGGTTATTCAAAAATACAATTCTGCATTCCATTTTATTTACTTACTTTTTCCCTAAACCATCGACGCAGCTTCCATTAGGATTTCCAAATTTCTCACCGAGGCAAACTCGCATCCCCAATCACCTCAATCCGCAGAGAATTCCTCGCCACAGGTGTTCGACCCCGGCCGCCTCTCTTATCTCTCCTCTAAATATGCAAATGTTCATGTCATAATCGAGCGGCATCGCACATCCGACGCACTTGATACCGTCTTAACTGAATTTAATACGAAAACCGAAACGGGCCCCTCGCCTACTTTTATCTCCGCGGGTATCTCCGCCATTAGCATAGATAAAGTCTATCGGATAATTTCCCGCGTCCGTCCTCGCGGCTAAGCATAAATCGAGGAGCCGCGCCGTTGCGTAATGCTCCCTTTACACTTTCGATAATCGGACGTGCGCTTGTAAATATTCGAGAAGTACCGGCAAATGAAATTAGCATGCCGCGGACGATAAATCGTCGCCGGGCGAAGGAGTTAAGGGGGTCCTTTCCCCGTGAGTTACTGCTTTCTTCCGGTCACGGGGCTCTTGATTTTTGCGCTTCTTCTTATTTGTACAGGGAGAATTCTAAGGAGAGCTTTGCGATTGGAAAGTACAAGTTCCGGAAAGTCGATGGGTTGTTTTTGGAAGAGCTACCGGTGATAATGCGCTTGTTTATTGAATTGAAATCTGCTTTTGAGCTTTCGTTATCTTTGAATAGAAATTGCTGCTTCTTCAAAGCACTTGATGTGGCTTTTGTATGGAAATTGTTTTGTTTCAGATAGAATAGATTGATTTTCTTTAATAGTTCTAAAAGCATAATAAAAAATGATTTGTTCTTGTCTATATATAAAGAATTGCGATTAAAAAATAATTTAAACTTAGGACAGTTAATAATAAATTTTTTAAATTTAATTTATTTTTGCATAAAGTCTTACACAATGTTTTCGAATTCCTTACATAAATTATACATTTTTACATTTTGTTCACACAAAGGCATAATAATACCTGATTTTTTATTTAAATAAAATGTTTCCGTAGAATTTTTAATTAGAATCGGATACGATATTTCGTACAAGTCTTCAATCATTCTTACGTTCACTGTATTTGTATTATTAGATTGAAACATAATAATTTCTGCGATAATTGATTATGAAATAAAGAAGAATAAACAATGCTTCGTTTCGTTTCGTATTCAATTTATAGCTCACTGTGCGTTTGTCGTACAAAACGGTTCGATAACTTCAAACAGGTGTTGCGGAAAATTTATCTCGTACCTTGAAGTATTTTGTTTGAATTGTTCATGATCACAGAAGTAAAAAACCTGCGCAACCATTGGTTGTGCAATCGGGCTTAGGTTTCTATTACAATTCATTACAACTGCGACGAGTTCTTGGATTTTCTCGTGCAAAACAATTTATTTAATAACTTTTGTAGTAAATGTCTTTTCCCTTCTTTTAATTTTTTCGCCATTTCGATAAATTTCAGTCGCTTTCCTAGATATTTTTAAGAAATTTTTTAATATCCATTGGAACGCGAACGTTTTGCTATTTGAAGTGCTTGAAGTTTTACTAACCATTTTTCTTTAGCTTGAAATTTAAGTGAATTCTAAAGTTTTAAACTGAAAAATCATTAGTCTTCAGAAACTTAGCTTTTCTCGTAATTTTGCATAAGAAAGACGTGCCAAAGTTTCTTAAAAAAGGTCGAAAACGCTCTTTGAAAAGTAGAAAGTCATTCAAGTGCTATACAAACAGCGAGCAATGTAATGGAAAATACATATGGAGAAATATATGTAACGATCTTCTAACAATCTACTAAAAAATATTAAAAACACTATTCTTAAATCTAAGACATATTACCTACAAAATACTGAATGCGTAAATCTACCTCAATTACATAATCATCAAAATAACCGATACCCAACCTAATTTAAAAAGCAAACAACTCTCCACTGTCGCTCCGCTCCAAGTCACTTCTCACTCGCCGCGAAGCAAAATCCGCTCCCATAAATTCGCCGACGGAAAATCAGCCGTCATTGCTCAAGCGGCATTCCCCCCCGTCTCCGTTTAATTTGCGGCAAACGGCCCGCGGAGCACTCGCACTCGCCTCTCGGCGCAAACATCCTCGAGGTGGAAAGCCCCGTACGATTCCGCGTACAAGCCTCTCTCTCTCTCTCTCTCTCCTCTCGGCGACTGCACGCGCGCGCCTCCTCTTTTTGCCCCGCGGGATATACACGCGAGCGCGCAATTACTCGCGCGCGGGGTACTCGGAGATTTTTGCCGGCGCGGCGCACGCGACGCGACGCGGTGCCCTTTTCGGGCCCCGCTAATCTCCAGTGTCCGTTCGCGCGGCTTTAATCCTCTGCCGGTTCTGCCAGGCCGCTTCTTGCCGCCGCCGAGGAGCGGCTAATTCGATCGGTTCCGACTTCGCTCGAGGGAGGAGGGAGAGAAGGGGGGACCTCGTTAATTAGGGGGACTCCGGGGCTACTCGACTTTTTCGTCGGGCGAGTTTTGCGGGCAAAAAGCTCGCGAGGCGGCGCGCGGCTCGTCTTGATTGAATCGTGAAAACTGACTTTGGATAAAGCCGAGTTTACGGCCTGGCTTAATGACCATTAGCTCTTGTTTTTTTTAGCGCGGTTTACGGGCCGAGGTTGGCTTTTGCGCCCCTTTTTTTCGTCGGGGCGCAGGCTGCGCGCGGCTGTAAATTATGTTTGTGCGATAAACTTGGATTTTGCTGATGAGCGGCCTGGAATTCTCGCGGTTTAGCTGTTTTCTGAATTTAAATCCTTGAGTGAGAAAAAAAAGAATGATTTTTCACTCGGTGCAGTTTCGCGTTTGACGTCGTTGCTCGTCGATCTTTACGAGTCAAGGTGTGTTGAAATAAATAAGATAATTTATGTGACGTTTGAGTAGATTACTAATACCCTGACAATTGTTTTATTTATCTAAATATAACTCGACTCGACTAAATAAAAATAATAGTTTATCAGATAAAAGGCTAAAAAAGCAAGCGAAACGAAAACGAAATGAAGCCCTATCTCCCTCCTCTCCAATCTCCTCCAGCAGCCATCAGTATATCCAGCAGGGCACTAATCCACTCCCGCTCCTCTGCCCTCCAGGACTGGGAGGAGGTGATGGACATGACGCTGGCGAGCCTGCAGCGTTCCCTGGCGCCCAAGCCCGAGGGCGCGAGCGGCCTCGCCGACGGCCGTCCCGTGCGCACCAGCTGGACCAGGTTCGAGTCGACGCGCGACCTCGCCAAGCTGAAGAAGCGGCTCGTCCACACCCTGGAGCGGCTCGCCGGGAACGCCGGCCACGGCGTCATACGCGAGTCGCCCGCGGAGGAGAGCACCGCCACCTGATGACGAACGAGCGAGGGTTAGGTATACGTGATGTCGATTGTCGCACGCGGAGACAAGAGCAAGGGGGCTGGCTTGGAGATGTAATGTGGATTGTAAATAAAAGTCGGGCTTTCGGATGGACTTGATTGGGAGCCAAGTTTCTAAGATAATGCGTTAAAACACTTTAGATGATTGGGGCTATTTGGGTCGGATCTTTAATGTATAAATATAGAGTGCAATAAACGAACGATTGTATATTGTTTATAAAAAAAAGTGCAATATCTCGGAGAGTTATAGCATTTTCAACGGCGAACCGCGCACGCGCAACATTGTAACTTTTGTAAGCGTTTAAAAATAAAATAACCTACACTCCTCGAACCGAGAGCCTTTCCAATTTTCATTCCCCGCTCAGCGTCTTAAACAATTACAAAGCCCTCCTCGGCTTCCCTCGCTGCCCGTCAATTTCCCGGCGCGCGAACTTCACCTTCCCTTTCATTCGGCGCTCGATCGCCGAGATACATCTCATCTCCCGGCGCCGACGTCGCCGGGAGTAATGAGAGGTTCTGCGAAATCGAGAGCCGCCGCGGAGAGGGCCGGGGAGATAAGCATCGCCGCGGGAGGCGCCAAGTCGCGCGCCGCGCGCGAGGGAATTACGGAAAGCGGGAAGCGAGAGGGAAAACCGTCCGCGCGACGGTGGATATTCGAGGCGGCTGATGGGTTGGGTTTTTTTTTTTTATAAATGGCCGGCGGTCGAGTGTCGGCAATTGCCGAGAGGCTTCGTTTGAAGGAGGCGTTTCGTGTATCTAAGTCGTTTGTTGGGGACGGCCGGATGGACGGCGTTCGGAAATGAATTTCTTGATAAAATTATTAGCAATGAAAGCTTTGTAATAATGAAATGATTATTTAAAAATGGAATTGACGTTTAAAAAAGATTGCCTTTATTTTCTGCTTTTGAAAATTGTTGAAAAATTCAAATTAATAAACGGAAATGTGATTATCATGTAAATTTATGTAGTATCACTTTCCTAAATGGGCGGATTTTTTATACATGCGCCTTTTTTTTTTTAAGTTTGACGTCAAAAAGTACATATTTTTTGTATTTTGACATCAATGCAAATGTCGGAATTGTGGAATTTAACTGTGGCATTGATGAAATATTACTGATAGCATAATTCTAAAAGAAATTCATAAATAAGAAATAATTAGTGTAACGCTTTTTTCTGCCTGAATCATTATTCCTACTGATTTAATTAAACGAAATCTGAGAAAATACATATTGTAGTATCACAACGTCAATCCGATTATAAGTACATTTAAATCTCGTAATTCCACAGCAGTATAAAAAGCGTATGTAATACATAATGTCCAGCTTCCTCGAAACAAACAGTCCTTCCTCCGCAACTTCCCCCAACGAGAGGAGCCAACTCCAGCTGCTTACGAAACTGGGACTCCGTTATCCAGCTGTCGAAAAAGGAGCACAGACCGCGTGGCACGAATTCACACGATTACTCGCAACAATATACAATAACCTCCCCTCCCCGAGGGCCAAGTCGCGGTGTGGAAACAACGGTGAGAAAGCTGTCATAATCCGTCTTTCATAATAAAGCGGATACCGTCCTCTTATCCGCGGAGCGAAATAATCGCGCATCGTAAACAAAGCTTTACGTAAGCCGCGATCGAGCATCGCGGAAAAATCCAATCGCACGGAGTGCCGCGTGGGCGGGCAAAAAATTCTGCGCCGGCGCCAACGAGCTTAGGAGAGTCCGAGCGTCGCGAGAGGAAAAACCGATCGGGACGAATGGGGGCTTTTTTTTCGAGAGCTGGACTGTGGAGATTCGCTCGCTTTTTCTTTCGATCGACTTTTGAGGCCAGGGAGGGTAGATTTTTTCCTCGCTTTCCGTAGCGACACTTGATGAAATTCAGTTTTATCGTGTAGGCTATTTTATCTTCGTTTTTGACAAAATTTTCCAGCTGCCTTTTTAAAGTGAAGACAGATTAGTTGTTTATTGCGGTTTTGGGTTATTTATACGTATATATAGAATTTTAAAAGAAGAGCTGGTAAAATATTTTGTGAATATATTTAGAATATAATCTTACAAGAGCCTTCAGTTTTTTCAGTAGAACAAAAACATCTGAGGTTAAAAATTTTATTATTAACCATTTAAAAAATTTTTTAGCGTAAATCAATACTTTTTATAATTTATTCGCGTTACGCAAATTACTATTAGAAAAATGTAATGTCAAAAGGAGAGCGTTAGTTTCGAATTTCAATTTTATTTACATCATTATGCAGAAAATTTACTCGCGGCGAAGCACTCGGCATTGTGAAGAGCCGAACAAAGAATATTGGGTTATTGTTATGCAGATGATACCATCTTCCTGGCGAATGAAATTTCAGTGCCAAAGGAGTAACCAATGAGCGGCGCGGCGGCCATTTTTACAATGACCAAAACTCGATTCGTAACAATGGCCAGTTTTTCTCAATGGTCCGATGCGTAACAAAGCCAGACGCGGATATTTAAATTATTCAGAAGCGTTCGAGAACGCAGACTTCATTTTATTTCGCTTTCAACGAATTGCTTTCTCCCGCTGCTTTGTATACTTTGAGAGAAATTTCGTGGCCTTTTTCCTTCGAATATTAGATAAGTCCAAGCAAGCAGAGCTTGTCTTATAAATTATTCAAAGATCACGTTAATTATTCCGTAAAAAAATATGATTGATAAGCTCTTTGCGAAGCTTCGCGAGCTTTCGAAATTCAGGTATTCGTGACGCTCCTTTTTTTTTTTTTTGCCTGCGATCTTAAACAAGCATTAAAGCTAGTTGAAGATCGTATCAGGCGCCGCGTCATTTAACTGAACTTCAGTTGGTTCTTGTAATTAAACGATCGGCCAACTCGATAAGCAAAAGGCAAATAAAAAGAACGCGATCGTTGCAATGAATTTCGAGATGCTACAGATTATCGTTGATCGCTTAAAAAAAAAAAAGAAAAAAAAAATAATAACGTCAACGCCAGTCAATTAGTATCGACCGTTTTTATCCAGTTTTACATGCGTTATCCATGTTGTTGCACAACGTTTTGAATAATTTTCAATTTCTTGCGTTCTTATAAGTAGAGCAAAAAAACTTTAAAATTTACTTAGCAATTACATTAGCAATCGCTACAAAAAAGTGTTGGAACTTTGTAAATTATTTTCCAACGCGGAGGAATGATTTTCAAAAATTGTTCACTATCGCTCCTAACTAAAATAACTATTTAATTCAACATTCGCGTAACATCGTATGCGTGCAGTACTTCAACGTTCTATCGCTTCTCCACAAAGTGTCCCGGAGCTCGTTTCCGCTTTAAAAAGCGCATAAACGCCGAGAGCGAGCTTGAAAGTCCCCGAAAAAAGCTCGGTCGAAAGAGGTCAGGGTTCGGCGACGCCGTTTATCGACGTTTTTTCCGCTTGGCGGAAATACAAATCGGCGCCTCTCGCGTCCGCCTTTCGTTGCCTCAACGGAAATCCTAATAACGAGCCGACAGATCGGCGGATTAATTAGAATCGGCGTTCGATCGGCGCGCTTGTCGCGGCTGTCGCTGCGAAAAGACTCGATCCTCGGAGCGTGTTTTTCCCGATTTCGTCGGCTCTCGCGAATTTCAATCGCCCGAGAGCTCCATTGGAATTTCAAATCAGGGTAATTTTTCACGAGAGACACCGGGATTATGATTAATTGGGTCGATAGTTCCGCGCACGCGGAAAACGCGTGGTGTGATTCACTTTTAATAAATTACGTTGTTCTACGTGAAATTGCGATTGGGTGTTAGCTTTGAATTCTGGCGTCTATTTTTCGTCATTTTTTTGCTGGAGAAAAAGTTTTTTCGCGGATCGCTTGTTTTGAATAATTGGCAAACTAGGGAATACAATGGGTATATTTGCGGTTTTATAATGTAAATTTAAAATTTCCGCGTCGTGCTTAACGTTTGTCAACTGCAACATAAAGGATAATGTAGGTTACTAATTCGATTATCTCTGAAGAAATCAACTAATAACATATCTCAGGAGCTCGTTTTACTTGTCTTTAGTTCTCTTGCTTTCTCAAAGATTAAAAACAAAGTTTTCTTTACTACCTTTATACAGAAGTACATAACTTCTTAAAACGTCCCGTAGATAAAACTTCCAAGCAAGAATTACTATAAGCTCGAAGCCGTGGATTTCGCAAAAGTAGCACGATCGTTTCTTAAGAAGTCTTCAATTATCATAAAAACAAGTAAGCAAAAAAAAATAGATATTATTCAATAGTATTTACCTAAGCCTCTCCGTAATCTTTTAACGAACCGGAACAACAGACAGTGACGTTGCAACGTAAACTACTTCGCCGGACAATAATTTTTGACGAGGCCTCGTCAGAATAGCAATACGATTTCGATCTCGATATGTCGGAGGCGCGCTTAAATTCCTCGGCTGGATAACCGATCTAGTCGGAGGCTTCCGTTACTCCCGAACGATTTCAATGCTTAGCGCGAATTGTCAGAAGTTGCATGGAGTTTCCGCGTTTTGCTGATTCCCGTTTTTAGACGTACCGTTTAGGGAGGTTGGCAAAATGTGCGAAATCCGTTGGAGCGTAACGGCTTCGAATGCGATGCCGTTCTTATTATCTTTCTTTCGATTTTATCGCTTTTTATTTTCCACAAATGCCTGCGTTAATAAAATGGCTATTGAGGAAGCTGAATTTTTAATTTAAGAGTTAACATTTAATAAATTTATATAATTTTATTAAACAATAAAAGTTAATTTGATCCTACAGCTAGTATTTAAACGAAGGTAATGAATAACGCATAAAATGCATAGATAAGCAGTAGAAAAATTTCCGAAGCTATTTCCCTTTCGTCTTATTTATCTAGAATTTTATCTCTCTCTCTTTCTCAAACGACTTGTTCAAAGCGTCCACTAAATTCCCACTTCGCGGAAGTCACTGTCATTCAACTCGAAAACAACTGCGCATCAATTCGAAGCGTCTCCGCGTTCCATTTCCATCAAAGAAACTGACTAATATCCGCAAAAATCTCTTCCCGACCGGACATCTTTCTTCCTTCTTCGTTCGGGCCTCGCGAAAAAACGGCGACTGTCGCGGGAAAAAAAAAGGAGAGCGCGCCGCTCGGCGCGTTTTCCCGCTTCGAATCGAGCGAGTCACCACGTGCCGCTTCTTCGGACCGAGGCGCATGTCTCATGAAAATTCCTAGGAAGCCTCTGCACCTGCGCCCGAGGTCTTCTCTGCTTGCGAAAAGGAAGCTATTCGAGTCGCGCTTCCGCGAAGCGTCTTTTGCATTTCCTAGCGCCGCTCGGTAAAGAGAGTCGAAGGCTGCTCGTAATTTTTTATGGATTATGTAAATGGCCTCGTTGCATCGGGAATAATGAATATTTAGCTGGATTAATTTTACTCTGCTTTGTATTTTTTTTTTAATTAATTTATATAATTCTGTTATTTGTTTCTGAAAGTATTTGCGGAAATATGTTAAAGACTCACTGATAATAAATGTTTCTCGATAAGTCTAGAGTGTAATTGTATAAATTTTATAACAATAATCTTCAATCTGAACGTATATAAAAATGTTCTAGCGTCATTTTCTCCAAAAATTTAAGATTTATTCCTCTCCTTCTCCCCCCCCCCCCCCCAAAAAAAACTATTAGCAACGGCACCATTAAACAAGCTACAGAATTCTCCAACGGACGCCCCCAATAATCAGTAAATTCCACGGGAAAAACGGGCGGCTTTGTAAAACACCGAAAAGGATCGGGTTCCCATCGGCGATAGTCATCGGCGAAGGGAGCTTCGCGCCATTAAAAGTCCATTCGCGTGGCGGGAAGGACAGCTGTCGGAGTTTCCCCGGTCGCGCGACAACAGGTGACTTTGCCGAGAGCGCCACTCGGCTTATAGCTTCGGAGGCGCCGCGTCGCCACGCGCCTCGAGGAGCACCTGTGCCGAACGCTGACAGGATTTTTCCGCAGGATTTCGGGGGGGACAAGGGGGAGAGAGGGTCGGAGTAGGTCTGTGGGTGAAAGTGTCTTTGGACTTCAGTTTTCACGTTGTATTGTGTATGCTTGTTTCGAAAAAGAAGGAATTATTTGGACTCTTTCTTTTTGCAATCGTTAGGTAATGAAGAAGCTTCGAAATCTGCCTCCTCCCGCAAAACGGAGCGCAAAACGCTAATCCCCCATTAGGGCTCGGCTCTCGATCACGTGCCGAAAACCGGATGCTCCCCCGGGAGAAGCTGGCTTTCCACCCGGTGTCTCCTCTTGCCCCGTCGGATTACGCGGAAACTCGCCTGCGGCTCTGTAATCGGCTGCCTTCCCGGAAGCTCCCTCTCTCTCTCTCTCTCTCTCCTTTTTCTCCGCGCGGTGGAATCCTTTGTAAATCGGCCTGATAACATTCCTAAGGAGGCCTTCGGGGACGAGGAGCGATTTATCGAGCCGCGCGCCGCGGCCTTTTTTCGGAGGCCGTTCCGAGGACGAGGGAATTTCCGACGGCTCGTGCGGGACCGGAGGTCGATAACTCCTTTAATTCGAGTACTCTCCAAGGGGACGGCTTTGCTGCTAGTTTATTTCGAGCTTTATTAATCAGTAGGAAGAATCGGTCAATTTCCAAGGAAGCACGTCGAAGCTCAAGTAAAACAGCTGATTGAACGATCAGCTCGGCTCGCGTCGCTCAAACGCCGGCCGTCATCTCAGCATTCTCAAAACTCGCGACGCCCCGCAAAAATCCGCAGTCGCGATTTCCGGCGCGGCGAAGGTAATAAGGTTGTTTACCCTCTCCGCTTTCTCCCGGTACTCGCAAGCTTGTATCAGCTGCTCCTCTCGTATGTCGGGCTGGGATTCCCCGAACTCCGCCGATCGCCGACTATATCGCATATCGCGAGCAGCTCCCGTTCATTATGGGAATTCGCAAATGAGTCGATGAAAGAAGCCCGCACGAAAACGAGCTGCCGTCGCCTTTGAATCGCTGCTCGAACGACGATTATAATTGTTCACTCGGAACGAGTTCACGTCGAGGAGCAGTGTTTCTCGAGGAAAAAACGAGGCTCTCGAGCGAGTCGTTTCTCGGATGTTAAAAAAAAGGTGGAATGAGTAGCTTGATTAGTCGACGTTTGTATGCAGTGTGGACTAAAATTTGAGTTTCTTAATAACATTGAAAATTTATTCAATTTATGAGTCGTAAAATGAGATTGAATTCACATTTGTTGTAAATTATTGTCGGCCGATCGAATAAAACTTTCATAATAGGAAGGTTTTAAATGTCACCTCGAAAAGCCAATAGGGATATACACTCGGATCTGTAGTTTTCGTACTAGAGAGGCAAGCAATAAACTTGTTAAAATTTTTTATTGGCCGTCATTTACATAAATGTACGTACGAAGAATTCGGTTCTGTACATTTTGAAGTTCCATCCAACGCGAACGGAAAGTAATACATCGCGATGAATCAGCCTAAAATTTTATGATCCGTTGATGTCGCATCGAATATTTTTGTCAAACAGTTTATTAATTCATTTCAGCAGAAACTTTCAAGTGGATAATTAAAAATTGAGTTTTGCATAATTCAGTAGCTTTTGGTATATATTTGCATACGATCCGTCCATAAATTGTACAGAGATATTTCATGGGTACTGATATTAGCAATTATTACTTGAGTTTGAATTAAAGAAACTCGCTGTAAATAGGAAGTGATGGATGATTCAGTAAAGAGTATTTTTAAAGTATCCTTAATTACGAAGCCGTTAAACATCTTGCAGCGATTTCATTGAACTATGACTAATTATACCTATAGATTACAATGTTTTATTAAGTACTCGCATACTTATATTATTTTTAAAACGCTAATGTTAATTGCTGAATGAAAATGGATTCTCGTTAAACGTGAGTAAGGTTTATGCAACGTCTCCGCTATAAATCCTGGCGTTAAAAGCGACTTCTTCAGAAGCTAAATAACGACGTTTAATATTGTAGAAAATAAGATGGTTTTTGGCAAGAAGAGAATTCTTAAGACTTGGAAAAATACCGTTAAAAAGTTTTTATTTAATGGTAACCACATATTTGTAGTAAAGCACGTAGCCTAGAAAAGTGTATAACAATAATAATTTAAATTATAAAAAAAATTGATCTTTCTTCAATTTCGAATTCGTCTCGCGCAAACGATCGCCGGATAAATGTTTATACAGCGACCTCCTTGCGCGAAAAAGCGCATTGCTAATAAAACCGTCGATTCATCCCCGGAGCATCTCGCCTATAAACAGCAATTTATCAAGCACGTGTATAAGCATCTGTAGCGGCGCGCTCTCCGGGCTCTCCTACATATCGAGCAGCGACAAAAATTTCCTATACGCCAGCCGTTCGGCGGCTCTTCTCTCTCGCTTGAAAAACACATCGCGCATTATGTATAATAAGCGCGCGCGTATCGACGAGCGTCGACCTCGTTCCTCTCGAGAGAGCGCGCACAGTCCATCGCGTCGCTCATTAATTTGCCCCCGGCTCGCGCGGCGAGAATAGAAGCGCGACAAGCGGATAAGATAATTAGCGACCGAGCTTTCTTCTTTAATCAATTTATACGAGCTGCGCCGACTGATGAACATTGCCGGGGCGAAGGAGCTTTTTGAAGGGAGGCCTCGGAAGTAAGAAGGTTGTAGTTTTTCGTTGACGGGAATGGAGTCCAATAGACTTTGGACTTTCCTCTTCGAATCGCCGAAAGTCATTAACCAACAAGACAGAACTAACGAGAATCGGTCATCGGGCGCAGCTCCGAAAAACGCCCAAAAACCGACGTAAGCCCCTCGTCCAAAATTCCAAACTCCGCGTAGCTCTGCCGTAATCCTCTCTCTCTCTCTCTCTCGCGTGCACACCGACTCGGCCGCTTCCGCCTCTCGATTCCGTGTTTGCGGATTACGCGCCCCCTCCCTAATTAGAGGGCCGCGTCAGGTAAGGAACTTTCAACAAGTGGGTGGAGCCAGCCTCGTCGGGACCCCTGCAAATTCATTCGAACGGCTCTCCGGGCCTTTGTTTCGGCCGGAGAGTCGACTGCCGACTCTCTCTCTCTCCCGACTGGCCGACTTCTTTTTCTTTTTTTGTTTTTTTTTCGACCGATGTTTTTTGCTCTCGCGGCTGCTCCCTTCGTCTTCGGATATGAGGCTTTTATGAGGGATGGGGATAATCAAGCATTGTTGCGCTGCTTTTTTTTATTCTCCGAGGTGGTCCTTTAACCTGCGCTCATTTTTCAGAGTTCATTATCGTCTCGGGAGCGAGGGATTTATAAGGAGATATTTTACTGTTTAAACATAGTCAACTCTCAGTTGGAACGGGACGCTTGAGAAATGTACCGGCGAAATAATCACCTATAGTTGTTGCTATTTTAGATTTTATCTTAAAACTTACTTCAGTAATCAACGCGTGCCTTTTCATTTTTCACTTTCAATAGAATATTTTATTTTCAATAGAATTATTACATCATCAATTTTTATTAAACTTTCAAATTTAATAAAAATTCATTCTAACTGGAAACGGTAATTTGCTGCCGAGAATTCAACCGCGCCTTCGTACTTGACATTCATCCTAAACGACCGGCAAAATCGACATCTTCATACTCCCTTCCCCAAAAGGCCTCCGGACTCGTCGCTCGGCCCGGCAAAACTTTCGCTCTCTTCCATTTGTCAATTCCCGCGCGCGCATTCCACCGCCGGTCGCAATTTCGATAATTGATGGCCTATGGCCTCCTCCTTCCCTCCCACCCAATTACCACCTCCCGATCCCCAAGCTCCTCGGCGATTCGTACGGGATCAAAGCTCACCGCTCCCGAAGTAATATATCCGTCCTCGACCTATTCCTAGCAGGTTGTCGATGCGTGCATAGATAACGAGGCGAGCTGAGCCCATGGGAGGTAAAACAATAAAAAGCGAACAATGAGCGGCGAGGGGGGAGACCGGGTGTGTGCTCCCTCTCGAACAATGAGATAAAGCGGCTCTCGTTCGTGGAACTGCCGCTCTCGCGAAAGATTACGGGAGAGCAGCGGCGGCGGCACACCGCGGATTATACGCGCGTGCGCGATTCCCCGGTGGTCCACCGAGTTACGAGAGACGGCCCGAGACTCCCAGGAGGCAAAGAGAGGAAGAGAAGCAAAAGCAGCGGCAGAAGAGAGGCGGCGGGGGAGGGGTGGGGGGGGGGGGGGAGAGAAAGAAGATATTTTTCGAGAATCCGTGGGAAGGATACCGAACGGGGGGCCTCGGCGGGCCCCCAAGACTCTTTGTTTTAGCGGCCGGGAGGGACTTTTTACATTCCACCGCCGCGGGTCGTTGGTTTTAGCCGCTCTCCTCTTCTTCTCTCTCTCTCTCCCTACCCTCCCTTTTATTTTTTTTGGGGAGGGGGCTCCGTCTTTTTAACGGGCGCCTTTTTTTCGGCATCGCCCGGGGGATTATATCCTCGTGTTATGACTGATAATCGATGACTAAATCGAGCGAGATTCGAGAAACTAATTTGAGACGGCGTGCGCACGCTGAGTGCTCTCTCTCTCTCTCTGTCCGAAAAACGTTCGCTCTCTCATCTTCTTCTTCCTTTTTCTTTTCGAGGGAATGCATTATTCGTCTTTCTCGAGCTTTTGGATGTCTCCTTTTGAATAGCTTGCGTGGAAACTATCAGTTTTATTTCGGCGAGAGGCTTTCGTTTTTTTTTTGCCTGTCATTTCATTGGGATTGCTCGGATTTTTCGACTCGTAATTGTTGCTACGGGCTTTTTACGAGCGGTTGCTTCGATTCTTCGTTTAGATTGTTGCATTTTTTGCAATTTAGCTTTCAACCGAAAAGTAATAATAATGCGATAATTGCTACTGAAAATATATACAAATTGCAGCGATTGATTTCCAAACTTACGACGAAATTCAACGATAATATTTACGGCTTTGAAATCTGCAAAGCAGTTCTTAAATTCTTTCCTAACGTACTTATAATCCGCCTGCTAATTTACATCCAAGCGATTCATTTCGTAACACATTTAATACGATCTAAACGATGACGCACGAAAAACCGTGCGGATATAAGCTGCGACAACACAGAAAAAAAAAATACAAAAATATTTGTTTACGGACCATTTAGTTATAAATTAATCAGGGGGTTAAGTCAAAAGCGGGCCTTTGATGACATCCGCTAAAGTAATAAAAATAATGGCACCATAAAGGACAATGAGAGGAATGTTGCCCCGAACGGCCCGATAGTTAATTTTTATCAAATTTATGAAGCCGCAATCTCATAAATAATGCGGGTGTGTAATCTTAAATGTTTTATTTGGCGAAGAGATTTTTTTTTTTTGTAACAAAATGAGAGAATCAAAATACAAAAAGCAGTTGCTTTATGACTTTTCAAATTGTTTATTGCCAAATTACGTTGCTTTATAAAGAAGCAAAATTTATGGAGAAAACTTGAATCATTATAGTTGGGAATTTGTTTGCCACGTGAATTTCATCTACTTAGTAGTCTTACACTAATTTTAAATTTTCATGCAATTCAAGCAGGGCTATTTAGGTCTAAAAAGCATTCAATCTACGTTTGCCAAATCTGTAATAATAATTCCGGAAAATATAACGTAATCCACGCACTTTTACTTGATCGAAGTGCGCAGCGAAGCAAAGCCAACAGAAGCAACGCGTCGGTCAAACATTGATAATCCAGGCGCGATCCGTGGCTATTTAAGTACGCGTTTCAAAAGCAGACACGTCGTGCTCATGCTCATCTTCACCCAATTATTCCTTTATCGCGTTTCCCTACATAAGCCCTCCCCTCCGCTCGGTATATTTTCACAGACCCTCGAGTGAAAGCCGCGCCGAGATTCGAGGGAGTCTCCTCGAACCGCCAGGGATTTTTCTAGCCGTTTATTTCCCTTGGCGCCAAACAATTGCGCCTCTCGTAAAGAAAAAAAAGGTGGCGATCGCGCAAAGTGGCGTCTGGCGCCGCGCGGTAAAAAAGCGGGAGATTTCTAAGTTTTCGGGGGGGCACTTGAGCGCTCGGAAATAGATTTCTGAAAAGAGCCGCGATCGGGAGAAGTAGGCTGTGTTTGTTGACGGAAGTCAAGGCGGGAGGCTGCGAGCTGTTCGATTATGCCGATAGAGTCTTCGCGGGGAGGTCGGATTAAAGCGATTGTCGGAATGACGACTCGGAAAGTTTTTCCAAGTAGGAGATGGATTCTTGAGCAAGTTTTTCGGAGAAAAGTCCGTCCGGAGCTTCCGTATTGGTAAGTGTTGCGTGATATTGAAAGTATGAATGCTAATGATCTAAAGATACATTGTACCGTTATTTTTTCATTTTGCGTTATCGAATAAGTTTGATTTCGCAAGGCTTAATTAATGTTTAAATTAATAAAAATTAAATCAAATGTGATTATTGTAAATTATTTATTTACTTCTCAAATAATTCTGATATTTGTATCTACACAACAAACTAACTAATAGAATATCGCATCAGTTTCCTAAGATTATCCGAAATACGTTTTTGTCACTCGTAAACCAAAATGTCAGTTCCATTAAAAAGAAAATGAACGAGGAGCCAAAACCGATGCACAAAATTGTAGAAAGTTCCATCAAAAGCGCGCTCTCTGTACTCTTATAATCTTCAAAATTCTTCGGCGTGAAGGTAAACTTGCGAATATTATTCCATTCGCGCCACAATCCACATTCGTAAATCTTTCGAAAGACGTGCAAAAACCTTGCGGCATAGGGTGAAGCTTGTTCCAACAGTTGCACCATCATTTCGCCGGCAAAAGTCGGATTTGCGATTTTCATGTTTGCTTCGTGCCGATACTTTTCTATAATCAGTTGAGCTTTGGAGATGAACATCAGGCAAACGACGTCCCTCTTCTTTCTCAAACGCTCGATGCAGAGTTCCTCGGCAAGTAATTTTTTCGTTTTTAGTTTTATATTTTTTATGTATGGATTGTAGTCACTGGAGAATAGAACATTGAAGAGTATTTGATTTATAAACGGTTGAAGGTTTGATTGGTCAATTTCTTTAAAGGTATCGAAAGCTACTTCTTTGTAAACAACATTAGCTTCTATAATATTGGAATAAAAATTCGTAGTGTAAAAACTTGATATAATAATGATACATAAAAGAAGCGTTTTATCTAGAAACTTTTTTGGGAATTTGGGAACACTGGAACCAAAGAAAACTCTAATAATGTCGAAAAATTTAACTTCTTTACTTATTACTTTAAAACGCTGCAATATACGTGCTAAAACGATTAAAACAACCATGAAAAGAAACAAATGTATCATCATTTGCTTGTAGTCAATGTTGAACTTAGAAACTCGAACAGTCGGTACAATTGCTACAAACCTACCAGATCGATATTCGAGAGGCACTTCAGTTACATGAGAAAAATTAGCTCTTTTTAAAGTTGGTAGCAGTGCTGCATTGATATCGTCCATTCGAAAATGTTTTCGGGTATGATAATCAAGTTCCTTGAGAGTTACGGAGCCGTTTGCGCCATGAATGTAGTTTATAGAAAAGTTCATGAATCTTGCCGTGATTAACATGAGAGGGAAATAAATTTGATTCGGATTCAAACCAGTTTTCTTATTGGCTTCCGTGAAATTCATAAGAGGTGGGTGGTGGAAGCCAAGCATTTTAAATGGATATCTGTGCATGTTTCTTAACTTCTTTGGGAAAATCTTCATTCCAGTCACCAACTTCATATCGTAAAGTTTATTAGAAAATGGATTGTAATAGCGAAGAATGTAGTTCTTCTCGACGAAGCTCGATTCCAAGATTGAAACGTACAAGAACTTCTTTAGCCAAAAATATTCGAAAATAGCTTTGTAGGAACTATCACTAATGGTGAGATCACGAATGAGGATGATCAAACAATTCGGTCGCATCATTTCAAAGTAGATTTGTTCTAAGAAATCTGTGACGCGCTTCATGCGTTCGATGATATCATCGTTCGCATAGAACATCACAACATTCAAATTTCGATGACGGTAATGTTCAAAATCTGGTAAGACGAATGAAAGATTATTATTATTACTTGAATACAAGACAGTTAAATCAACAGTGAGGACTGGTAAATCTTGAATTAGACTTCTGCTTATAAATTCATACCTTCGCTCTTCAAGTCCACGAATTTTATCGATAAAAAGAGTTAAGTGATGTAATTTTAAATCGTCCTTCAAGTGCCTTACGACATCCAGCAGATCATATTCAGTCGAATTTTGAAAAAGTATTAATTTTGAATTTGCTTCAGTGACTATACAAAATAAGATATATTTTAAAAGCAACATTTTTTTTAACACGTTTTACTCACAATATTCAAATTTCGTAACTTTGCAATGTAATGCAAGAGTAGGTTAGATATTGATTTTGAATAAATATAAAAAAAGGCTAGTAATTAAACTAAATACTGTGTTAATAATAGACGCTATAATTATTTTTGCGTTTATGCTGCGATCTGTTTTTTTTATGCGAGAGCTTACTTAAAACAAACTATGAAGAAATTGTATGATAATTTATTTATTTCTAAATGTTTAAGTAATCGTATATCTTTAAAAAAGCTTCGAAATTTTAAAGTATATTATTAAAAATGTATGTATAAATAATGCTTTTTAAAAAGATGAGTATATATAGTGTTCACTTCAAAGAGTAGGTTCTTGGCTGAATTTAAACCGAGATTTATTACGTTTATACAAATAAACTGCCGACTCGTTTCAATTATTCGGGTAAAGTAAAGGATGATAGTTTCTGTTAACGGATTTTCGTCACGTAAGAAACTGCGCATTTTAGTTTCTAATCTAAACGGATCTTTGAAAAATATTATACATCTATTCGAAGAATAAGTTATTCATTGAACTTACAAACAAGTATTCATTCGCTGATTGAATCATTTTGCTAAAAGTGTCTGCATTACTTATGCCTGTACACAATGATAAGTTTATTTTTATATGTTTTGGAATTTCCTTTATTTATTTGTAATTTCTATATTTTAATTTGAATTCAAATCAGAATTTTTTGTGTAGATCAGCGAATCATTTCGCATAATAACTAAGTGCATAATATACTTTAATTAAATATTTTTGTAAATTCAAAGAATCGTATTTCTTATATGTCTAAATTTAATTCTTAATTTCAATTAATTCTTTTATTGTAAAATCATCATTGGTTCTTCTTAATCCACGTATACATTCAAAAGCAATACCTTCCATTCGCCTACAATCAGCCACCCATAAAAAAAAATCACCCCAATCTCCACACGACCTTTCTTGCTTCGCCCCAATGAACATCATATCTCCTCGCAGCGCATCTCTGCCGACAAGTTAAGTGACAAAGGTTTCCCTTCTTGACTGGACTTGCACTCGAGCTCATAAATAAATCCAATTCTACGAGCTTGTAAACCTGTCCGTCTAGAATTTCGATTTGCTACACGGCAAATTTTATGGACGACCCCCACGAACTCCGTCGTATAATTATGAGTGTCTCGTTCGTCACTTGGAAAATGCACCATTTTTGGTCTTTTATCAGATCTTCGTGGACAATTTACTGTAGAGTTTAATAAAAACGTTGCTACGAGAATGATCAGTTTTCTGTTAAAAAGAAAAACAATGAGATGGATCTAAGTGACATGACTTATATTTGCTAGCAAATATTTATTTCTGAAATTACACGTATAAAAAGGAATACTTTTAATTACCTTGGTAGGTACAGAAAACAGTTTAAAAAATGCCAGAAAGAGAGATTTCTAAGGTTGCTTTGCTCACTGAATGTCTGAATAGAATCCAGCTTGCACTTATCAATAAAATATGATGTGTTATATACATATTCTAATCCATTTTACATGAAAGAGGTGTTTATATTTACATAGGCGCGAGCGCTGGCAATTTCTCGGCGAATGCAGTTTGAATATTATGAAAAAGGACACCAGATGAATTCCAAGCTTCCCACGTAAAGATTTATTTTAGACTGCGATTTGTTCTATTCCGCATACAGTTATTAGCATTCGCACCTCGTATTATTAATGCACGACGTACGATTTAGAAAAATAAACGGATAGCTGTAAAGTATCGTGTTTAATCGCCTATTTAATATGAATTGTCGAGTACAATTAGTATACGTTATATGGGTAAATTATGCATCGGCGGTGATTGAAATTCTGTAAGAGAAACTGATCTCGCGTGCAAATTTAGACCTCGGAGCGCCAAAAATAAGAGCGGTTTGTATACGTGATTGAAATTAGAAATTGTTTAAAAAACTGTAGCTAAAATATGGGTTTCGTGAGTGAAAATAAGTTTCGAGGTTCGAAAATACCATGGAGAACTATAGACTAAACTACGGAGATTTACAACCCCTTTTTACTTTTATTGCTTTGATGCGAACGTTTATTTTTTTTTTGTTCAAAGTTTTGGATATTTGGAACTGCTTTCACTGCTTTTTCATGAGCTTTAGAACATTTTCAAGCATAGCCTCGTTAGCATCTCAGATTTTCTTAGTTGCGCAACTATATTTTTATTAAGAAGCAGTTTTGGTAAAATTTCATTACTTTATTAGTGTTCACTGATTGAATTGTCAGCGGAAATTACTTATTTAACAAGAGCTGACTTTTTATCGAGCTTCGGACTTGCCAGGCGAATATTTAAACAAAATAAAAACAAATATTTTTTAATAAAAATTTCTCCTCTTTAAAATTCATATTCATAACACTAAATATGTACAAAGTGATGATGTAAATTGATTGATATTTATTCATCTTTTCTAACCTAATACAAGTAACAAAAAAAGAAAGATTTTTGTACAATTCGACAATCAGAATTGTATACTTCTTTACGCCACCGTGTAACGTGAAAACTATCGCGTTAAACCCAAAAGTAGACGTACGCCCTCCTCCTCACTCATCAGCCTCTCGAACGAAATTTCGAAAACTCCTCGGCACTTCGTCCCTTGCCGCCAAAAGCGTCCGTCCCCACTCCTCGGATCTCAGCCTCGTCGCCTGCTCGTCTCGCGGCGTTATTCGCGACAGACGATCCGGGCGCACGTGCGGATCACCTCTCGGCCCGTTTTATATATACACCACCGAGGAGGCGGCCTTGCCCCGAGCGATATAAAGGCGCAATACTTACGGCTCGTTACGTATCCCCGAGCGTTTGTTTTCTTCCGCCGCTTTCTCTCTCTCTCTCTCTTTCCCGAGCTTTACGATACGATTGTTATTTTGGCTTTTATCGCTCTGGGCTCGGCCGCTTTTTCCTCTAGCCGCTGATTATAGACTTTCTAGTCGGCGTTGCCGAGCGAGTCTCGATTTATCGGCAAAAATCGATCCGGGCCCCGTCGATTTTTATAGTATACGAACCGCTCGAGTTAACGAAGATGTATTTTATATTGTTTTTTTTTAAGCGAGTTTTGGATTATTTCTTGTCTCGTCAACGAGGGTCTAAATTTCGGAAACAGCTTGGGGCTATTTCGGTAATTGACGTTAAAATTGAACCTCGTTTCGAGATAAGTTATGATTCTGGTTCTTACGTAACGTAGATTATGGATTCGGGAATATTTGTCCAGACTACTATCTATTTTAATTTTAATCCTAATCGAGCAAATAAACCATCTGTATTCATTAATTTCACAATGCTGTAAACTAAATAACAGTAATTCACTGAATTATATAGAAAAGCATCTGCAAATCATATTTTATTATTGTGCATATTCGCATTATTTTTCTTTATAATCAACACAATTCTATTATTGTAGTTTATCAGAAATTAAAAGCAAATGAATACTCGATGTGATAAGCTTTATACATCCATTGAAAAAGAATATAATCTAGGTTGTGAAGGAAAAAATGTTTTAAAACACAATGTGGAACAATTAAGAAAAGGTTATCACCATAACATGCAACTCAGTATAATTGCAATAGAGGTATTTAAACTTCCATATAAATTATAAGAATTTATACAATAATTTGTTTTGAATTTATTAAGACAATTTATTATAGAATGCTGTCAACAAATTTATTGCAGTACCTGATAATATCCTTTTAGAAGAGGACAAAATTCAAGCCCTACAATATACTGACGAAGAATTCAAAAATTTAGAATGAAAGCTTGAGAATTTACAGCAAAAACGTAGACAGGTAAGTTTTTTGTTATTTTTAAATTCTAAACTAAATATAAAGTTCAGGCACATAATATAACATTTTGTATTTCAAGAATATTTCTCAAATTTGTTTGTTTTCATCTAATAATCAATTAACTACAATTGCAGGTAACTGTGTTCAATGCAGCTTTAAAAGAAGAGCTAAAGGTAACAGAAGTTATAGAAGAATTATTAACAGCGGAAAACAATTTCATAACCACAAAGATTTTAAATTGAAACATTTTCCAATTTATAATTTTTCATCCGAAGCCCCAGAAGATCTTCGCGAGGCAATTTCCAAAAAGAAAATGACATCATCAATTACAATCATACCGCAGCCATTAATCACCATCTCCATAAAGCCCAAAGACCTTAATTTTCATTAAGATTCCCCGTCCCCGAAAAAAATTGTCGCAAGCAAAAAGCAAACTCTAGTCTCCCCGTAATTTGGCCGGCTAAAAAGAAAAGAAAAAAAGCACACGAGAGAACCGCAGGTAAATTACAAAGGCCTCGCTATCAACTCGACTTTTTCAGCCCGTCGCCCGGTTACCCACGTTTTTATCCTCTCGACTCTCGCGCGAGACCTCGAGACGCCAGACGGTCCCATAATCCGCTCCGGAATTCGGAAGAGCGGACCGCCGCCGCTCTGCGGACCCACAGTGGAGAATAAATTAGGCCCCCAATTAGGCGGCTTTATCTGCGCCGGCGTTTAGGGACGCTTGATGTCTCTGTCGAAAAGGGAAGAGAGCGATCGGCAGATCGTTCGCCGAGATTACCGATCGCTACTATTCTTCTCTCTATCTTTTTTTTTTTTTTTTTGCCGGGCCTAGGAGATGGGCTTGTGGGCCCGGTTGTTTGCCTAGGTAAAAGCCGCCCAGGTGCCTCTTGTTAGGGGGCGGCCGGCAAGAGACGGAGGAGGATGCGAGCGACTTTTTTTTTTTTTTTTTCAAATTGCTGGCCTTTCGCCTGGAGGGGATTTTTGAAGGATAAGTGAAACTTTAATTGATGGCCGGGAAAATATGGGGCTTGACGTTCGTTTATTGGTGATTTTAATTGTTTAACTAAATTTTTATAGTACGATGGATAGCGCAGTCGGATTGGATTTAAATATTTTTTTACTGACGTAAAAAGTATTTTGTGCCATAAAAATGTTTTGTTTTACTTGAAATTAAATTTATACAAAATTGATGTACGCATTTTAAGTGACTGAAAATAAACTGAAATTCGAAGAATTGTCTGCACAAAAGCCAATATTATTATAAATAGTCTGTTAGAAGTTAAAAAGTCATTATTTGAATATATTATCAAGATAGTAAAAGAACTAAATGTTTATAATCTAACCAGAAGCAGTTCCCAAACTAATTCATTAAATAGAAAGACATGACTAAAACATGATGTGCATCAGAATTAAGACAATTTGTGAAAATACTAATACAATTAATTTCTGTATGTATTCTAAAATTAAATTTTTGTTAAAAATGCATTTCAGATAAAAATGTATATTTTCAACTTTTTCATTGATTTGTGCAGATAATCCGTGCAATTGAGCCGCATGCAGCAATAGTCTAGATTGGACGTTGAGTATAGTATTAGGTCTGTGTGAGTGGTGAACATAAAAGTTAATAACTGCATAAATTTGCAGTACAAGGTCAAAAATAAAAGTACGCTTTTGGCATATGCTTCGAATTCGAATTTCGGATAAAAGAAATTTGAATTTCATCCAAATGTAATTATATAGGGAAAATTTTACTTTTAGATGGAATTTTTGCAACATAATTAAAAATGTGAAATTGCTTCTTCTAAGTTTAAAATGAATAATTTAGTAATTATTTTTTTAGCTATTTTATGCTAATATCAAAATTTAAAATTCGTTTCTCAATAAAAAGCTTCTTTTTGCAAAACTTTCAATTTTTCTTCACGAATAATTTCGAATCAATCAATTTATTTCTTCGTGAATTAAATAAATTGTCGATTTTCAATTGACTCCGTTAAGTGGCAATTATCATTTAGCATTACGTAAGTTTACCGTTCTTGTGTATATATTTTAAAGGGAATCACAGTAAAACGAAATTTACGATTTTAAGATGTAAATAAAATCTGAAAATTATGTAAACGACACATGTTGCAGTTTACTAGAACGCGATAAGAGTTATCAATTTTTAAATTAATTTGCTAATTAGGAATATCGTGATCAAACGGATGGACCGCACAGAGCTCATAAATTACTGCTAAGCAGCTTTGACCTTACGATTCGATGTAAACTTCTGACGTTTTATTGTACAAGTTTTAGTGCTGATTTTACTATTCAACTAGTTTGGTGGTTTGAAAACGTGTTCGTAAATCATTTTAAATTCAATTTGCTGGACGAAGCTCAGCTGAAGCAACAACAAAAATTCGAGGGAGTGTAAATGTGATTTTCTTCATAAGGACAGTGTTATTTTTATTTTTTATTTTAAATGCAGTTTAAATCAATTATTGTCCAGCAGTAGAAACTCTGAACTCGGACGAGGGATTCAAGCTTTGAAATATTTTTCAAGTACCAATGTATAAAGAAAGACAAAATTATAGAGCATAAAGCCTCGAAAAAGTCGAATTATGGATAAGTGGCATTTTAACAAAATTATAAAAAAGCGGGACCTTTCATTAAAACTGATACTTTCTTAAAATTATTTTATGAATTATGGTTCATGTTTTAATTTCTTACAACTTGGAAACTATTCATTCTATAACAATTTTAAGAATAGTTATTATTGTTAAATGCAAGAAATATAATACGCTATTTGAAATGTGTAATGTCGTATTATTACTTCATATTTTTATGCATTTTATATTTTTATTCAAATTATTCCTTTTAAACTCATCCACCTAAACTCATCCTAGTATATTAAGTGTCATAGATTAATTCTTTACATAAAACACTTAAACAAAGCAATACCAAAAAATATCTAAAAAATACTTTAAAATCTAAAAAAATCAAGCAGAAGTCCAGCCCTGCCCCCTCCAGTCCACAAAAAAGCTCGGACCCCCTTAAATCAACGTTCGTTTTCTCGAGGCATTAAAGAACTGCACGCGAGATTCGGTCCAGCGGAGAAGAAGCAGAAAGCAGAGAGAGAGAGAGAGAGAGAGAGAGAGAAAGAGGCGCACTCGATGTTTATAGACTTACGCGCCACTTCCATCTCCCGGTCGTTCTGCACCGAGACCGAGTAAACAGATATAAAGCACCCGACGTATTATACTCGCGTGTACCTGCAATTCTTGGTGGCTCGCGGTATATGAATTGCTAAATTTTTAGTGCCCAGTTCGAGAGATCGTTTGCAGTTTATCCGCCGCGAAATGCCTCCGCTCGGCTTTGATTTTTTGTGCGGTTGCTAAAGATTGATTGTTGTTTTCGGCTTTGATGGTTTAGGTACTGTTATGGTTCTTGTTTTCGAATTGGACAACGTATAGTAAAAAGTTACTACGCACTTTTAAATTTCCTTTTTCAATTCTTATTATAAGTTATTTAATTATTCTTTTAGTATATAGAAAAAAAAAATCTACGAACACTCGATATTTAATTGGGTATTCATCAAGACCTCTTCTTTTCTAAATCGCAAATCTAATAATTACCACCGATATCCATTACTCTCGCCATTCGAACTACTCGCAGCTTCTTTTACAGCTCCATCCATTCCGCAATCGGCGCGACGATTATTATCAGTAAAAAAAAAAAGAAACTCCCCTCTTAATTACCCCATTTCCCCCTCTCCTCTCGCTGTTTACACTAATCTCAATAATTTTCTATCCCGTCCAGCTTTATTCCCCGGGTAATTATACCATTCACATGTGGCAGCCTTCTCCCCGCGATCATACCATTCTCATTAGTCGTCCGTCTCTTTCAAACGCTCGGCGCGTCTCTCTCTCTCTCTCTCTCTCTTTACCCCCACCATCGATCTCTCGTCTCTTACTTAGCAGTTACCACCACCCCCACCCCTTGGCTCTCCGCCGGTGTTTCCCTCTCCTTCTTGGCTCGTACACTTTCGAGCTGGTTCTCCTCCTTGGGTACCTCCTTTTCCTCCTCCTTGTCGTCCGAGATCTTCCTCCTCCCTCTCTCTCGCGCTCATTTTTCCCTATCATTTTTCTCTATCTCTCCCTCCCGTCTCTCGCCGCGCGCATTTTCCTTTGCTGCTGCTGCTGCTGCTGTTGCCTTCCCTCTCTCTCTCTCTGTCTCTCTCTCTCTCTCTCTCTCTCTCTCTGCACGCTGCTGGTCACAACAGAGCCGAGAGAAGTCAGTGCAGCCGCGGCGAGCAGCTGACGCGCTGCTTTTCAGACTCGCGTCGCGCGCAATTTTTAACTATCATCTCTAGTAGTGACGGACGCGTCGAGCGGATACTTGGCCGTTCCTTTTTTTTATAACGAAAAACCAAACGAGGAGTTTGGGATTTTTGTGGATCGCCCAGGAGATCATTGTGCCGTTTTGTGCTGTTTTGTGCGAGCACTGATAAAGAGAGAAAGAGAGGAGAGGAGCTTCTGCCGCTCGGAAGAGCGCAAATAAGTCGAGAGACGAGGGAAAAACTGACGACCGCCTTGAAGGGTGAGTGATACCTCTTCGCTTTTCGATCGTATTAGCCACGACCTCCTTTAACGAGGAGGAAATTCAAACGAGCGCGGTTTTTACGAACCTTTCTCCGAAAACCCGCGACGAAGCTCGGCAAACTCGAGGAGCAATATAAATTCGAGCGTGCAAGAAAAATCAGATTATTCCCGACCGCGAAAAAGAAAAGCGAGCTCGGTATCTGCGATCGTTCCGCGAGAGACGAGGGCTGTTTGCAGTACACCGACGCGCAGATAAGAGGCGACGTCGAAGAATTTTTGGGATTAATATTCGCTCGCGGTTTCGGCGCGCGCTGCACGAGAGAGTGCAACTCCGCGGCACATCGGCGAGTTATTGTAGAGCAAACAGCCGCGGCGACTCCCCAAGTCGGGATTTCCTGTAACGTCGCGAGATTTATTGCGCTTATCTGAATTTTCGTTACGCGTTGCTCAACTCTGTAGCCGCGCTTTTATCAGCGAATCTTCGAGCTCCGAGCGCGGAAGATTCTTTGTTGTTATCGTTACGAGTGTTAAACGAGTGGAATAGCCTTTTTATTTAGTTTAATAATAGGACTCTTTTATCTCGGACGGCGAGTTTTTTTTTTTTTCAAGTGGACGCACTTTGTTTCTTGCGATGCATCTGGTTTTCTCGAGGCGGCAGAAGTAGCGAGCTCTCGGTATCTAATAATTGTTGTTATCGCTTAAACAACTTTCGTTCACGTGATTCGCTGAAATTGTACGCTGCTTGGATAATAACTTCTCATTACTCGAACTTTTAATGTGACTGCTATTATTTATGCGGAACAGCGAGGTTTTTTTGTAGGCTGGAACGAAACGCGAAAAATAAATTTACAAAGCGTTCCTTAATTTGGTTTAATCATCTTAGTAAACGCGTTTGGTTTTATGCTTTGGCGTACAGTTATAAGGATAAAATAATAAATAAGTTCGGCGATGCTTAATGTTCGAAAAAATTGATTTAATTGACTTTAGAATGAATTTTTAATTTATATTTGGATCGTTTAAACGGTTGAAAGAAATAATTATAATTTTTACAGTCAAACACTAATAAAATCTATAGATTAATATCGTACTTATTTTAATCCGTAACGAATATAATCTAAATTTTCTTTTGCACAATTTACTGAAGCAAGTATCGACTGATATTTACTCTAAAATTGGGAATTTTAATGGAAAGCGCAAAATTTTCGATAAAGTGCACAAAAACAAAACCCACTTTTATAAAGTTCGTAAAAACATTGATAACTAAGTATTCATAATTAATTAAAAATTAACTTAGCGAGCAACCGAACAGTATAAACATTTAAATAAATCTCTTGATTATTATTTTAATTACGCAATGAATATAATGATTCACAAAGATAATTTTAATGCAAGACGATATTCTTGAAATTAAAAACATCAATGTTGATTTACACCATAATTAATCGCCGATGACTAAAGGTAAATGCAGTATTAAACGAGCTTCGAAAATTTATATGCAAATTAAGAAAATTTAGTCATAGCTGTAACGTCGCATTACGCTGAGTAAAAAAATTTGATTGATTCAACATTTTCCAACATAAGCACTGACTCGCAATTGGGTTTTCAATTGATTTAATACAAATTGAATCAATAAAATATTTTTTCTCGGTGTATATAATAAGATCTTGAATTTATTATTTACAGAATCGTTTTCTAAGCATTAAAATTTGTACAAACTACGCAGAAACGATATGTAACAAGAGTTTCAGTATAAGAGAACTTGACTTTGTAAAAAAGTTATTAGCTTCGAAGCTTGAATTATTTTCGTAAGAGCTGAAACGAAGAATTTTCGTTCTTAGAACAACGTAAACCGACTCAATTAGCGCTAATTTCCGTTAACAAAAAAGTGTAAAATTAGATGCCCGGATAAAATTAAATTCAAATTGCAATTCTTCTTATATTTCATACTTACGATGAATATGTAAGGATATCAGCTAACGGCGCGTGCAAGTGACTGTAATAAACTTGAATTTCTTAATCGTTCGTGTATATAGCGCTTTTAATCAATATCGATTTATTCATGATTATTTCCAATTTATTACGTACGAAACAAAATTATTACGTGCCGTGGATATTTACGTTTTCTGCTTATTAGCAAAATACGTGGATACTTGTAGGACGTTAATTTGATTTTTCAACAAATTGTTCTACATTGAAAAAGTGGTATAACACACATCACAAGACGGAATTTATAAGTGCCGAGCAAAAACGATATTTAAAATTCAGGAAAACATAATTTTTTATAAAACTTTGATGGGCATTGATTGATTATGAATCTGCTGGAAATTAAGTTTCGATTAGACGCTCAGGACAAATCTGAAGCAAAGCAAGCGATTATCCGTAGAGCAAAAAATATTATTTAAATATAGAGGCACTTTTTTTTTTTTTTAATTAAAGCTAATATAACGTTAAAAGGCCGTCGGAAAACTTTATTGTAAATTAAAGTATTGACTCGATAAAGGGTTCAAACTTAAGTGCATTTTGGATATTTGGCTAAGAACCAGTCAGAAACATTCCAAAATTTTATCAACCCGTTTGAAATTGCGCGTAAAACAAAAGAATTATATGCGCCACAGACCTTTGAATCGTCTAATGCACACACACTCGAAACCATCAATTTTCCAAAAACACTGTACAAACAATCGCCGGACAAAAGCTCCGCGAGAAGTCGGATTCTCTCCTCCGGCGAATCTCGAAAAATCGAAGCGAAGCTTCGCCGAGCGCCTGGCGGAGCCGAAGGATATGGCTGCGGCGGCGGCGGCGGCGACGGTGAATGGGATCGCGGCGCGATTGACGCTAATTGTCGTGGTAAAGAGCCTCTTTTCTGTTTTTGCTATTTTTACGCGAGTCGCGGCGAATTGACGGCCGCCGCCGCCGCCGCCGAGTTAATGCGCGCGTCGAGCGTTCAGCTCGTTAAAGCTCTCCTTCGTGTTCGTTTCTTTTTTTTTTTTAAACTACCCAGAATTAATCAATTAAACGCTTGCGCTTTGGCACAAAGATTTTCCTGCGGACGCTCGATTGAATCGCGTTGCCGGTCGAAGTGTCCGCGTGGCGTTTAAAACGAAAGGAGGGCTTTAATCGTCGCCGGAGGAACGAGCGAGAGATGCAGTGTAAAAATCAGTGTTCGAAAGTGTAGATTTTGTAGCGCAGAATCCAATCTCGTTGCGATAATCATTGCGAGACGCTATTTTTATCGTTAACACAATTAGATAACCGCGGCGAGTAGAGTTCGTGCACTTGCGCCTTAAAAGAAATGAATGGAAAGGCACACCGACCGCGGGGATAAACGCGAAAAGTAAATAAAGCCGGAGATTTTTAGCGCAGCCCGATAAAGGACGAGAAAATTCGTCTTCCTTTATTTTCCCGAGGACAATGGGGGGGGTCTCTTTAATTTGAGGCTCGGGGCCACGAAGGAGAGAACGAAACCGTAATAATCGAGCGAGCGTCGATTGTGTGCAAAGCAGACGAGACGCGCCGCGGCTGAATGAAATTGAGATGCGTCGTCGTCGTACACTCGGGGCGCAAGTGCATCTCCTCGGCTTCTTGTCAATTATGCCTTTTTCATTTGCCTTACTCGAGATTGCTTTTGATGAATGACCTGAAATTCGAGATGACTAGCTTTTATGGGCACGAGAGTGGGGGGGTATCGTGCATTTGGGTCATGGATTTTCGAGGTTTAAATTATTTTCGGGGGTTAGGAATGTTGGTCATTTGCATGAATGTTATTGGAGTAATTGCGTATTGATACATATAGTTTTCATTAAGTCATATTGTATAAGCAATTTTTTCTTGGTGGATCTTTCTAAACGAAAGAAAAGAAAACGAATTAAAAAAAAGGCTTCATTTTAAATAATTACGCTTTTTATTATTATCAAGTGTCGTATTAAGTATTCAAAACATTGGGATAAAAATGTATTACTTAATAAGTTATGCGATCGATTAAAAATCTTGAGGCTTAACGTTATATCTATGATACAATATTAAATTACCTCATAATAATCACTTAAAAATCCCTTATCAGGCCGTCGAAATCAGGGAGATAAAATTCATCTTTCTTCGGCCAATTTATGATCGATGCCTCGATTAATTGAATCGCCATTAAAAAGCCAGCCAATTTGCCTCGATGAAAAGACAGCCTTCCTCTCCTCCTTTCTCTTTTTGCCTCTTGTAGGTGAAGAAAATTGAATTTTTAGCCGCGCGCAAAAATGTGTATCTATTTTTTCTCGGCTACGAAATTAAATGTAACCTTGACACGATCTCATCGATCAAACGTTTTCTCCTTTCTCCTAAACTTTCAAAAAGCGGTTCAAACATCTATTAATCAATCAATCAGGCATTCTCCTCACCGAAATACCGAAATTAAAATTCAATTCTAAGCCCCAGATAACATCTACAGCCTTCATTGTCGCGAAAAGATTCGTTATAAGTAACTTAATCAATCTTGGTTTTCATCGCCAAGTTCGCTTAACCGCATATAAATGATGAAGTTCGCTGCATAGCTGCTGAAAATTTAATCGTTTCTTTCTATCTGCAGAATAGATACAATCAAAAACCAGTCAAGACTTGTTGAAAAGGGTATAGCCATTAATTTAAAGACGTTAGAAGACTTAATGAATAGATAATGTTGTCGTTAATAATATTCATTGAATAATTTTATATAATTGCAGGCTTAATTTTACACTATTGAAATAAATATTTACGCCCGAAGGAAAATTTGGTCTTGCTTTTGTCTCACAGCCAAGTAAAACAGAGTAAGACACCGCACGCTTAACTAATATTTAAGTTAAAAAAAAATAAACTGCACTGAACAATGTTTCATCCGACATAAAATCATACCACAAACGCTTCTCTCTCGGAAATAAAAATATTAGTTCCTACCGATTCCCATGAGCCTTAAACAACTCCTGTTACATTGGCAACTAAAAATCTGCCTTCTCCAAAAATCTCCCCCGAAACTCTCCGAATTTCAATCCCACGAACGGACGCAGCAAACATATATCTCTCTCTCTCTCTCTCGGCGTCAACCCTCCTCCCAACGCCACGACTCGTTTACAAGCAATTACATCCCCCCTCCCCCCTCCCCCCGCACGTGCGGATCGAATTATCGCCTGGGCGCACTTGTCCATCGCGCATCGCGTGAATCACCGACGACGAGCCGAGATTCGAGAGAGCCGCTTTCTGATATCATCCCGGAGGCGTCTCTCGTCATCCTCTCGCCGAAACTCGCTAACGTATTTATAAATTATGTAATCGGCGAAAAGCGCGCGTTTAAGTGGCCGGGACATCGTTGTCTCGCGGCACCGAGACGACGATTCGAGAATCGATAGTGAACCTGTAAAGTTTTATGGGCTCGCGGTAACGTCGATCGATTTGCTTTGGAAGTCGGTTGCTGGAGGTTGCCCGCGATCGAAGCTGCAATTTTCGAGGGGATATATAGTTTTTAATTTTGGGAAAATTTAATTACAATGAGGTAAGATTGGGTTAGGCTGCTTATCCGAGATGTTACGTAAGTTAAGTGGATTTAGATTTTTATTGATCGATACATATTAAAGTTGTTTTAAACAAATCAAGGAAAATGTAAGTTAAATGGACTATTTAAATATTAAAGATTTCTATTATTCCATTAGATAATATCAAGTTTTCCGTTTAGTCATAATTAACTGTAAGATTTGCGGCTAGTAATTAATTAACTACTAAAAGTATAACCGAATTATATCCAGTGGTTCGGTAGTGCCGCGGAGGCAAGTTTGAGAAGGAGACGACGCGGTACCCGTACCTTTATTTGCTTCTGATTTCATGTTCGCATTTTTCATTATCAAAAAAATAATGCTTATGATCGATGTCCACCAGAACAACTATAAAGTTTTCGATTGCCGAATTTGTAAAGCGGTTTTCCTTCTGTTCTTAAATTATTTTTGAATAGCTTAAGCTTCCGCGGACGTGGCAAAAATCATTCCTATGTGAAATCACTGAAATTTATTTATTTATAATCAAAACCAAAAATTTAAGCATTAAAATGATTTCAAATTATCGAGTATTTGAAAAGGTGAATAATATGCTAACTCAATTTAAATAAATTCTGGATTTTATTAGCACTTTTCTGACTTTATTAAAATTGTTATAAACATAGAATTGAAATTGTTGATTACATCAAATGTTAGTCAAGTGCTTTCGAGATTATTTTTACCGCAATTTCAAACGTACAAAATTCTTTACGCTGCGCTTAACTTACAGTGTTAATAGTCTAGAGACTGCATTACAGCTGTTACTCGCCGCTCGACCTTACAACTAATAATTCGCTGTGGTGTAACGCTGCATTACTACTGAATGGATGAATGCTCGCTTTTAAAACGAATTTAATAACTATATAATACAATTTTTTACAAGATAATTTTACACAAAGTTATCAGAGATTTTTCAAAATTATTTGATTAACAATATCAAAATTAATCCAAAAAGGATTCCACAGAATTGGCATTAAACTGTCTTGAAGAAACTGATAAAAATTTTGTGAAAATTTAGATTAATTATTAATACTTTTAAAAGTACAGTTCGCCATTCCAATTGTTCGTCAATCTTAATCAATTAAGATCTCGTCTATCAAAATCATTCTTTATCTACCTGTTGAGGTTGAAGAGCACGCAATAATTTAGACATATGCATTTGCAAATGAACCTTTAAGCTTCCTTTAGAAGTAAAGCTTTTATTACATTTTTGGCAACTAAAATCTTTTCTTCCCTCATGCACCGAACGTTTATGACGGGTTACATCACATTTTTGAAAGAAGTATTTACCACAAATATCGCATTCGAAATCTGTTTTTCCTTTGTGTCGCAAACGTTGATGTTTTTCCATAACATTCTTACGTCTGAAGCTTTTACCGCAAACTTCGCATCCGAAATCTTTTCTTCCTTCATGTATACGCTTATGAGAAATTAAGTAATTTTTATAGGAAAGGAATTGACCACAAATATCGCATTCGAATTCTTTAATTCTTTCGTGAACTGTACGTTTATGAATTAACATACTACTCTTGCATCCAAATGTTTTACCACAAACCTCGCATGCGAAATCTTTACTTCCTTCGTGAACCGTACGTTTATGAATTAACATATTACTCTTTAATCCAAATGTTTTACTACAAACTTCGCATTCGAAATCTTTACTTTCTTCGTGAACCGTACGTTTATGAATTAACATATTACCCTTTAATCCAAATGTTTTACCACAAACCTCGCATTTGAAATCTTGTCTTTCTTCGTGTGCTACTCGTTTGTGTTGCACAATATTACGCTTAAATCGAAATATTTTACCACAAACCTCGCATTCGAAATTTTTTCCTTCGTGATCCGTGAATTTGTGCGTCAGCATTTTACTGCTCTGTTCTAAATTTTCATCAAAAGTTGTAAGAGTTACTACTTGTGATCTGAAAATTATTATTAATCTAACTGTACCTAATGAAAATAATTTTAATCAAAATGTTATAAAACGCTTTCTACTTACTGTGAATCGATTACATTGGCCATAACTGTCGATTAATAACTGGTCATGTACCTCAAGTTGTACAAAAGTCTTGTAAAAAATGACAAATTGGCAACTTATGCTTTCCTAAATGTACAAATTATATATTTTGACGCAAGAACTGTATAAAATAAGATAGTCTGTAACTGTGTTTGCTTAAAGAACCGTCAGTCCGGAATAGTCGAAATAATAATATTAAATGTTGTGGTTGAAGTAACTGTAAACAAACATATAAAACAAAACAAATTACCAGCAGTAGGATCCGTTAAACTAATTTAATTTCGTTTTCCGGCTACTATTCAAGAAGCGCTCACAAATAAACCTGTTAAATAGGAGGATTTGTTTCAAACTTCATGTTAAATTGGAAAATACAACTAATACTACTTAATAATTAATAGTAGGGTAGAGTTATTAATAAACAAGAAGATTCAAATATTTAATATAATACCGGTTTTGATCCTAGTTTTTAAATGAAGCAATGATAATTCGCTTGCTTGTCGACATTCCTAAAATTAATAAAAAAAGAAAAAAAAAAGAGCAAATAAAACAAGCCGCGCTTCCATAAAATATCGGCCAAAGAACCGCGTTACATTCTATGGAAAAGTACCTCGCGGCTGAAAACTATCATAGTTTATCAACAAGCCGCTCATAAACGCCGATAAAATCAGCCTCGCCGAAAGCGCGTTTTACGATCGTCCGCTCGAATTTTCGAAAAGAGCAGCCGACTCTCGGCTCTCGATGGAACGATGGCTTGCTGTGTATTTTTTTCGCTCGCCGATTTATAGGCCGTTAGACGCTCGAAATTGAGAAACGCCGCGCCGAGGAGAGTCGCCGTAGTGGGAGAAAGTCGCGCGCGGATTAATTATGCATGACAGGGAATATCATATATGCGCGCGATATGATGATTGAATATTAATACGCCGTGCACAATTAGGCGCGGGAATTCTCGTGACGTGCGACGACCTTCTTTTCCTTTTTTTCTGCCTTTTTTTTCTTATATATATATATATATATTTTTTTTTAAGAAAGTCGTAACGGTTCGTGGGTTTATCTCGAAAATGCAATGGTTGTATTTCAGCGGATTAGCCCGGTGATTCATCGGCGGGCTGTAAAAGTGGATTAGCCGCGAGTTTAGAGCTTAATTATGTCGGCGGTTCGGAGGTGATTTAGTGGTACAAAAATTGATAGCGTTTTAATTTTCGCGTTATTTATTTGAAATTTCATTCAAACGCGGTGGTGATATAAATCTTGCGGCTCTCGGTTACGAATTTAAATATCGTTATCGTTTTGCCGAGATGCTCAAAAATGTATTCAGCGTTGATAAAATTGACCATAAATAATGCGGATTAGAAGCAGAGATCGACGGAAAAAAGCACAGCTCGATAAGGCTCAGTGGAAATGTCGCCGAGGAAACATTGTTTTAACGTAAATACTCGCTACAATTAAAAGCGATTTACTGGTAAAATAACTACAAAGAATAAATCACGTAATAAAGTTACGACGATGTTATTAAAGCTGCGAGCCGTCACGTCTAACTTCTGAAAAATGTAGTTTATATATGCGACATGCCTCATAAATTTATATTGGCATATATATTTACTTTTGAGTGATCTGATATCTATAAATACAAATTTCCATACAAATTTATGGATGACCATACATTCTCTTTATGAATGTATTTTTGCTCTCGTATTAAAAGATAAATATCGTTTTATTCATGCGCTTTATTTACATCTTTATATATGTGCAATTATTATTTGCCCTTTCCTTGCTTTATAAATTTATTTTTATATATTAGAACAATGTCGAAGTAAAGACACTCCACTTATCAATCTAGCGGACTCCTTCATGATTATAGAACGAAGAAAATTTAATGTTTTAATATAATTCAGAAGTTTTATTGACTAATTTGAAGAATAAGTAATAACCAGCAATCAACTAAATGTTCCTTAACGGCCGGGTATCCGAGAAATAGATTTCTTTAACCAGTCTATAAAATTAATTAACGACTCATTTTGACTACGACGGTATAATTCCCAAAAACTCTTTTTCCAACGGATCCTACAAAGCCGTAAATCAAAATAATTGACAAATACCTTCTGAAAATAGCTCTCAAATTAATAATCCAAATCCAGCATACAAAGTCCGAAAAAAAACGCCAATTCACGATCGATTTATCGACCGCGCCCAATTAAAATAGCGAAATCCAAGGACACACCCGACATATATCCCTTGCGGAGAAGAAGCCTCTCGGCCGAAAATCCGCTACTCGCCGACGCTCGTCCCCGCACGCGACGGCTCGTGCCACTTGGCCGCCGTCCTCTCCGGAGAGACTTTCGAGGAGAGCCTTCGGGGAATCGAGCCGGATGCTCGGGAGAGCGCGCGCGTGGCACTTGTCGCGCGCCTTTTTTACGAGAGCGATATTCGCTCTCCCGATCGACGATCGCGCCGTGCGAGAGAAATTTCGAGTCGCGCTTTATCGTGGTATAAAGAGGACCGAGCCGAGCCTATGCTTTTTAGGAAGGAAGCGAGATTTTGAGGGAGAAATAAAATTCACGCTCGGTTGTAGGAGTGTAGTAATTATAAATATTAATCCTTCTTTGTACAATGATTACTGCGGAAAATGTTATTATTGCAATATTTAACGCGAGATAAGACAGTTTAAAAAATAATTCAAGTCTCAAGTTGTAATATTCGCGAGAATTTTCCTGCAAAAGCATAAAAATGACATAAATCAGCTTGACCTTAGAATTAAGTGAGTTATTTGTAAGTAATCTTAATTACAGTGATTAGGTAAGTTTATAACTCGTTAACGACAAAATAAGATAAATGTTTGTTATTTGAATTAAAATTCACGCTCGAGACTTTCTCGAACTATTGAAGAAAATTATTCCAGCCGCGATTGACAAGGCAAAACTCTAATAAGCATAAATCTAAGAAGTCGAAGCGAAAAGGACAATTAAACTTCATCCTTAACCCATCGAAAACTCGGACGATCCAAGGAGCAATTCGACGAATCGCTCGCGACGTAAAACGAGCTCGTTCGCATTTTAATCGTCCCGCTGATTTTCCTAACTTTCCACTTGGCTCTCGCGCTTTATCAAGGAAACCTCACGCACTTTATTATTAGAACGCTCTTTTGCGTATACCGGACGCGAGGCGGCGCAATCGATTTATCAAAGAGCCGAGCTACCATTATCGCGGTCGCCCTCGCAGTATTTATTTAGGAGGCTGCCTACTGGCCTTTTTTTTTTTTTTTTTCTTCGCGGCGACGACGATGCGCTTGGGAAATGTGCGTGAACGAGTGCGTTTCCGATGTGTATATGTAACAGAGCCGTCGCCGATAACGCGATCTTTTCCACTGGTCTTGCGCTTTTCGAGCTCTTTTTTTTTTTACTGGTCCCAGGTCAGGGTACGTGTTTTTAGGAGCTTCAGATTCGTCGACGGCGCGCGCGCTCGAAGAAAACAAGATAAAGTGCGTATACGCCGTCGAGATGAATGCCTCTTTCATCCGCGATTTATCACTGCCGAGAGCCGCGTAAACTCTAAGCTCCGACCGGCCGCTATCAAAAATATAATTTAGAAACACGTCACTCGTCGAGTCTCCGATCCGTCTTAATTACCCGAATCCCCCCGGCTCGGCCCCGCGCGGTCGCTAAGAAAGTTGTCTTCCGCTGTCCAAACAAGACCAAAGGGCCTAAAAGGGGAACGGGGAACAAAAGGGCCCCACACTGCCTCCGCCAGAGTAGCCAAAAGCGACAGAGACGAAAAAGATGGAGCGAGAGAGATAACCCACTGCTTAAAATATTAGGCCGAGATATAGGAGCGAAAGAGAGGGAGAGAGAAAGCCGATAACTCTTTATTACGTCCCCGAGGATGTTTCGTGTTCTCCGCTTCGTTCGCTCGTTCGGTCCTTCTTGTATTTCTCTTTCGGCGGACGCGCCCATATGTGGCCTCCGCACGGGGGCCGATTAGGCCGAGAGTGGATTTTGCGGGACGTTTGATGTCCTATCGGATTGATTAATTAATTGGCCGAGCGGTTGGGCTTCCTCGAGCGCCGAGCGCGGGAAGAGGAAAATGAAAAACTTCCGCCGACGGGGAGATTGTGGGAAAAGTTTTTTAATTATGCGGCCGATCGAGCGATTAGGAATTTTTTTCCGGAAGTTTTTAAAAGCTGGACGACGATTTTTATAACGTTTGAAATTCGAGTTGTGTAATTCTTAATGGGCCGATATTTGGTACCAAACACTTTTTTATAAAAAAGCTTTAGAATGATGCACCGCGTATTATAAAGACAGAGCTTATTAAAGAAAACTCCGGCTCACTAATGACATTAGTAAATCAAGTTACTTACAAGACCTCAACTGTCTTGTGCATTAACCGCCTAAAAACTTTAACCATACGAACTTACTACCAGTATTAAAAGCACGATCCAACCAAAAAGAGACTACTCGGTCTTTGGCGATGAAAACAAAGCGTCACGACTGCAATAAATTAAGGCATGCGCGCATAAAAAAAGAAACTTACGCCTCGAGAGAGAGAGAGAGAGAGAGAACATAACACGTGCTGCGAGCGGAGATTGCCGCGGGGAGGAGACCGCGAGATACCGTAAACCCGCGAGGTCGAACGTCGCCTCCTCCTTTTTCTCTCTCTCTCTCCTCCTCGGCTCTTTCTCCGGTTTATCTATCGAAGCATCTCCCGGCGTTTCGCGCGCGCGGCGGCGGCTCTCCGCTTAGCCTCTCCTCGCTCTCCTCGAGAGCCGAGACGTAATAATATCGCGCGCGGGAAGTTCCCTTTTGCTCTTTTTTCGGGAGACGCGCGCCGTGTATGTGCGCAGTTGAGCGACTTGTAAACTGGCTGTTTGCTACCTGTCTTTCGCCCCGCCGAGACGCGCGTCTCTTTTGTCCGCGAGGCGAACGGGTACGCAGACGACGATTTTTCAATGATAATGGGAGAGACGATCTTTTTGGAAGAGAGCGTTTTGCGTAGAATAGCGTTGCGCATTGATTTTCTATTGTGCGGCTTTCAATGGGCTGCTTTGTCTGTTATTCAACCTGTTACTGGATAAGTGGTCGATGGAATAATTTTTACCGAAAATTCAATCGTTATCCAGTCGTTTTTTAAAAATATTTCGTATTAATTTAGTTCTTTCTTTTGCGCATTCTTTCGCAAATTAACGTAGAAGCTTAAAACGTCAATAACATGTACATTTAAATAATCTCACCCGATAACCCAAAACTTCAATCGGCGCGATCTCGCGATTGCATTTCTTAGAAAAATTACGGTCGGACGCACTGCGCGTTTCCCCGAAAGATCCCTGAAAAAGCCCCCATTACCAAATAAAAGCACTCGCGGCACATAAAAGCGCTCAGACGCAGTAAAGCATTGTTCGAGAGCGCCCAATTTCCTGCATCTAAAAAAAGATGATTTTAATACGCCGACACGTGCGCCCGAAGCGAATTGCCAAAAGCGCGCGAAACTCTCTCTCTCTCTCTCTCTCTCTCCCTCTTCGCGTCAGACGACGCAGATCGAAAACGACTTGGCCCGCCAAGTCGTCATCATCCTTTGTCGTTTTCGAGAGCCGATCGGCGAAATACGAGTTCGCAGATGCGCAAAAGCTCCGAAAATAATGTGGCACACCTGAACAAATGGGAGGCGCTCGTTTTTCGCGCTTTTGGGTTGTAAGGGCTTTCCGAAGAGTTTCGATGCCGCTCGTTTGCTGGATTATTGATGAGGACTGTCGAGGGGGGAATAATGGAGCGGAACCTTTTTTTTTGCGGTTCTACGTGGATTTGAAAATTAAGTGCGTTTGTTTGGGTTAGAGCAGTGCTTAAAAATTTATTGACAGAGCACTGCTACCGGGTCAGTTAAATTTATAAACGTTGCCTCAATAAAATGAAAAAAAGGGAGCTTTCAATCGAACCAAGGAGAAATTTATTTTTCCCATTCAACTAACGAAAATCACTCGAGAAAATTGACGAAATCGCCAATCGTCCGCGCTTTTCCCAACACTGACCTTCCCACCTTAGCCTCGACCAACGATCCCTCCACTTCCCCGCTTTACGATCCTCCCTCGAGCACCTCTTGTAAGAGCGCGAGAAAATCGTGCCAATCGCGGCGCTCTCCTCTATTTCGGCTCGCGCGCAAAATTCCCCATGTGTCACCGCACGGCGTCTGCGCGAGCAGGCTTAGACGAGTACAGCAGCTGTCAGTCTCCTGGTCGCGACGGTCACTCGCGGGTCTGCGGTAAACTCCGGGGTGAGTGGTGCAGATTGATCTTATTTTTTATCCGAGTTTTTTCTTTGCTTTGTCGAATTGCGAGGGGAACGATCGGCTTTGCAGGTGAATACATATATATATATAGGCTGTTTTTCCCGAGATTTAGTTTTTGAGCTAATCTTATCCGCTCCGAGTTACAGGCTGCATTTAATTTATGGATTGGATTATCTTTTATACGCGAACTCGGAAACAAAAAAAAAACTTGTGTAGTAGAGATTTTTAAAATTGTATAATATATTGAAATGATTAAGTTCATTTATGTAATGTGTACACACAAATAAATTTAGCGTTTTTCAAAGAATGTACTGAAATGATTAAGTTTATTATGCAATGCAGGCAAATAAATTTAGCACAAAAATGTTATATTTACATTTGCACAATTTTGTAAAAAAATGTATTAATAAAAGACGAAATTGATACTGCATTACCGCTAAAGGAATGAAAATTGAACGACCGGAAAATTAAAGAGCAATTTATCTCTTTGGTAGTCTCGAGACACAATAACTAAATTGTATTACTTTTTAACGATATTTATCATCTGAATTCCGCCGTTATCTTCATCCTTAATCGGCTTCTTGAGATTCTTGAAATAGCGACGGATGCCTCGGAAATTTTGACGTCAGAGCTAAAGGTCGTATGTTTTGCGGCTACGCAATTATTTATTTTCTCGCGCGCAAAAAAGTGCACAGGAAACTATGTGAAAAAAGTTGCTCGCCGTTATTAAATCGGACACATTAATGGCTATTTTATCGCCTTTAAAACTCTCGCGAAAGAAGAGCCACGGCTTTCCTCTCCTTCCCCCCCCTCCTTTTTTTTCTTCGCATCCCCGATAAATCTGTCGGATTACCCTCGATAATTGCGCGAAATAACAGAAGGGAATTCCAGAGCGGTAAATCAAAGCGCTCTCTCGCGCGATTTCAATTATAGCGCGGGCAATCGAAAATCAAGAGGAGCTCTCGCAGATAAGGAGGTGCACGCTCGGGAGATAGAGTCGAGTGTCCAGTGATTTTATAGTAATGTTATTGTAATGTAAGTCGTTCTGGAGCGAGTCGCCGCCGGATTGAATGACGTCACGGATCGCAGAAACGACGAGTCTGCGGCTTTGAGGAGGCACCTGCGGCCATTGATTTGAAAGAGATCGGGAGGGGAGAGAGAGAGAGAGAGAAAAAAGTGTTGTTTGCTTTTTTTCTTCGACTTCCTTTTTTTGAGTGATGAGATGAGGTAAAAAAAAAAGGAATCTCCTCTTCCCTCGAGCGGAATTCGTCAAAAAAAAAAAAAAAAAAAAAAGAATTTCGTGTCGAAAGACATTCCACAATTACTTTACGGGCGAAATGAGTTTTGATCTTTTACAGTGGAAGATTTTTTGGCGATAAGAATTTTACAAGTTGGAGTTTCGCGCGACGCGAGTAGTGGCATTTTATTCGTCAAATGGAATACCGATGCAAAATTATTTTTCCCCGATTCACTGTTTACACGGATTTATAAATATTTATCTTTTAATGATTGAGTATGTTGTTTGGAATCTACGTAGCTCGATATAATAATAAATTTAAAAATCGAAATCTATAGTTTCGAAACGATAAAAAATGCGCGATCCTGAATACGAAAAACAGAAACAATATATAGAGCCAATATTGCACTGAAATTTTACATTAAAATATTACTATTATTTTTATTATTTAAATATTGCGTACGTTACGTTTTACACACAGTCTAAAAGTGTCCAAAAAACGCATAATCCTTCTGGTCCTTCGCGTGCAACGGAGCACCGCGACACGATAAAACACTCGCCCCCGCGGTTAGGAATGACAAATGCGCCGTAATTGAAAACTCAATCAAACGACGGCCGACGACGCTGTCATCGTCCGTTCTTGCGCTCCGTAACGACTCAATCCCGCGGCGGCTCTCGGGGATTTTTATGTCCCTTATCGGCCGCGGCGATCTTTCGCATCGAGCGCGTTTATCAAGGATATATCTACGACGGCGCGAGAGCGAGGAAAGGCAAGTGTATAGAGAGAGAGAGAGGCTTTGGCGAGCGATCTATAACCGAGATTGCACGCGCCATTGTGTGTAGCTCGTATTTACATTGTTACCAGAGGCTCTCGCGTTATCTCGCCCGTAACGAGGCGGGCTTTGTTTCATTAATTGTCCGATGGGGCTTTTAATCATTCCGATAGAATTGCGACGAAGCGACAGGTTGGTCGACGGGATTTATGGATGGAGGGTTTCTTTTTTTGATTTTTTTTTTTTTTTTTTCACTGACTAGTGTTTTCAACGGTTTTGCGGTTGGAAAGAGTCAAGTGTTGTAAGTTTAAAGGTCGACTTGGGGAATTAACTTTACGTAATGGAATTTCACTTGATTATTATGGTTTTACGGATTGTTGTATATAGTGTTTTTAGAAACGGCAGTTCTTTTCTTAAAGTAATTTTAACGAAAGTACAATTGAACGCAAAAGAATATTGAAGAAACTGCAGAGGAAGGAGTTCAAAAAGGGTAGGAGGAGGAAGAGCATAAGTAGAAAAAGTCGCGACTTGGCAAGACATCTTAGCAACCGAAAAAGTAAAGTGATACTTTGTCTGCTTTTGTTTTCAAATGCTTTCATTCTAATAAATAAGAAATAAGTGAATTTCTTTTTTTTTAAGCCCAAACAAAAGTCTACGATAATTTTGTCATAATTTTTCAAAATTAACAAATATCTCTCAATTAACTATACCGATTCAAAGACAATCCAAAACACAATCAAAACATATTATTTATTATTGAAAAAAAAACTTTGCGCAATAACGCAAAGAAGGTATAACAGCACAATAATAATACTTTCAACAAAAATCCAATGCCATTTCCCGAATTTTTACAGTTATCTCCATCTTTCTCCTCTCTCTCTCTCTCTCGCAGCCGGTGGCACACACAACACACACACACACACACACACACACACACGGCGCGTCAATCAGTCGGCGCAGGCGCGCGCGCACGCACAGAAGGCGCAATTACGTGTGGGCCGGCGACTGGAAAGTCCGGATTTCGGAGCGCGCAACGATTGATCGGCGCAACGAAACGCTTTCGCCTCAAAATCGCATAATTGATTTTCTCCTCGAGGCGCGAGCGGATCACCCGAGGCTCCTATTTTTCTCGAGGCTGCAGGCCTCTTTTTTTTTCTTCAGCCGGGAGAGGGTTTGCTTTTGAAATTTCGATAAGCGAGGCTTTTGGGTTATTAGGATTCTGGATCAATTGTCGAGATACTTTTGATATTTTTCGTGTACTTACATTTCTATATAGTTACTGCAGACAGGGAATAAGTAAGGGTTATCACTCTGCGGCATATTGTAAATTTGATTTTTCGTTGCCGCGTTATTTTTCAGGAAATAAAGATATAATACGAAAGCGTTAATGACAAATGTCTCTTTCTCATTTACCGCGGATAATAGGGTTAGCAAAGCGATTTTATATCGCGGAATGAATTTGTGTAAATTGTAAACTTTCTTTCTAAATAAAACAAAAAATTTGTATTTTCGCCAGAGCGCTGTTTCAAGATGCTTCACGATAAATTAGATGCGCAGATGAAGTTAATGCTTAAGTTATTGCGGTAAAAAAGTTAAATTTATTAATGCGCAGAAGCGTACATCGTATTTTCAGTTACAACGTACTATTTTCAGAGGCTCATCTTTCATAGAAATTAGCGGCATACGAGTATTTTCGTACATAAAAGTGATTTAAATGTTTGAGATAACCAAGAACGTAAATTAATCGAGTTTCTTCATCAAAGTTACTTATATTTATCGACTTTTTACAGCTTTACAAGTTCTTTAATTATAGCTCATTTTTTTTATTCTACTCTCTTGTATTTATAAGTGCGAAAGTTGGTTTGTTCTTTGATTGGTTACCACCTCAAGCAACAGTTATAATGTATCCGTTTTAATCTGAATTAAACGTGCTTTTTTAGGATAACAGATAACTGATTAAATTTTTTACGGGGCGGGATATATCAGAAGATAATTATTTTAACGAAACGCAATTTTGATACTTACTTTTGGTACATACACTTTACTCCCTCCTTTCCCTGCCGAAATCACGAAACTTTTTTCAGTTTCAAAGCGCAGAAGTACAACGTTCGTTCTCTCTCCGACGAGATTCGAAAACGCGCCGTCGACGACGTCGAAAGAAAAGCTCCGCGTCGGAAGCGATTCCCTCGAGGCTGGGCGAACCTCTCCGCGGCCACGCGAATAAAAGAAATTTACGGAGCGCGCGTTAAGATGAGCAATCGCGACATCCGGCCGTTCCTTGGCCCGGCTCCTTTGTAGGTCGCAGTTTTTCGCCCGAGAGCCTGGCGCCGCGATGATGAATCCCCCCCCCCCTCCCCCCATCGCGAGAGCGCTGCTATTTGGGTTAATCAAAACGCCCGAGCGATTTGACGGCGGTTTTTCGTGCTCTCTCGGCGATTGTAAACAAACGCGATACGCCGGAGGTGGAATATTGTTTAGAGCGCGGAGGCGATGAATTTTAAAAGCTTCTTTCAAGGTACTGTTATGCTTGCGATGGCAATGAAATATTTATAAGATTGAGGAGAGACTCTGATTCTTTTTTTTTTTTCTAATTGCTGGCTTGTTCCGATTGGAGATTAGAAGGAGGAGGCTTAAGTAGTGATTCTCGTTGTTGGCAACGTTTGTTTTAAAAACTCGAAAGCTTTTGCCGCACGAAATTATTATTATCTATTGTTACTAATAAGGTTCTTTTACTTTCCATTAAAATACACTTGATGCATTGCAAAAATTTTTATTGCGTATCGCATTGAAAAATAGAGAACGAGAAAATTGACGGTTAAACTTTTGCTCGCGCGATTTCAAAAGAATTGGATATTGAAGTTTTTACATGAGTTAGATAAGCCATAAATATGCAAAATATTTGAAACCGAGTTCTTGCATAACGGGCAAAAAGTTCCACGTTACAGAAGTAGATTCTCACGACAAATCAAATTAAACGCGTTTCTTTCTTGGACAATTTATAAACGCAATTGCCTGGATGAATTTATAATTTTTTTTCATAAGGCGCGCAGACTCGTTAGCGAAACACGCCGCGATTAACGATTCGAAATTCGCTCTGACGAGTATAATTAGACGACCGACCATGTTTTAAATATGAGAATATTATCATTGTTTCAATCGGAAGAATGTGGAAAATCAAATATCTTATTCAAGTTAACGACAATTAGTTTTATACTTGGTTGGCGATTCATCCGAAGGCGCAAAATTGTGCTTGCAAATTCATGGCAGTTATAAATTTGCATTCATATTATATTATTTGTTATGTATATACATAATAATGGTATTTTAAAAACGTGATTCATCAAAAGAATTACAATTTAAGAATGTTAGTTTGAGTAGTGCAATTTTTTAATTTTTTTTTTTTTTTTAATTTAAAATTATATTCATTTACATGAAGATTCTGCGCTTTTAATTGAAATGACTGCACTAGCGATAAAAACAATACCGGTGTTAATAATTTTCTCCGAGTTATAACTATAACGCAAATAAAGCAAAAGGAGCATTCCAACGAAAAAAGAAAGCTGGTCCCTCTCAAAAATCGAAATTAAAAAGTCGTTTATAAGTCGACCGAGTCACCTCCTCTCGGAGTAAAATAAAAATAGTCGCAAAACGCGCCTCAATTATTATTAAGCACGCAGAGAGCGGCGCACAAAAGCGCAATCCTCCCGAAAGCAGCAACCAGTTCCAAGTCAGAGCAACAAAAGCTCGCACCTGCACGGAGCTTCGGCTCAAAAATGCGCCGAGTCATTAAGACTGTTTCGCGTGCGCGCTTACAATCCTCTCTCTCTCTCTCTCGCCGACAATCGATGGGCGTGCTGCACGTACATATACGCGCGAGAGAGCCGCGCGCACGTAGACGCGGCGCAGACGGAAGGCGAGAGATAGACAGCGGCCGGGGCCGTTAATTGGCCGTTGGCCATCTCTTCTCTCTCGCTAGAGATCTCTCTTTCTCGACCTCGAGGCCGTGTACCGAGAGGAGCGCGCGCGCGCGCGCGCGCGCGACCTTCGCCGAGCGGATAGAGACAAAAGCCAAAGGCCGCGCCGCGCGCAGCGCGCGAGGCTGAAAGAGAGAGGAGGATTGATTTTTCATTGATTCCGTCGCCGATGGAACTCCTGCAGCCAGGTGGAGCTGGAGGTGATTGGGGACGGGAAAGTTTCGCGATCGCGGAGTATATAGGAAGCCGGGAGTGTGATGTAAGACCTGCAAAGGCAAGGGGAAGAATGATGTTTAATTGGATGCGCGCAGTTTATTAAATTATATTATATATGCGGTGAATGAATGTTGATTAAAATATTAAAAACATAATCAAGTTGAAGTTACTTTGGAATCCGCTGAGAAATGGAGGTTCCCTGTTTCGGGAGGCAAGGAATTCCGCGAATGCCAGGAGGAGTAGTGGCTTTCCGTGTCGTCAGTGAGTTTTTGAGGAAGATAAAGCGGAGAGATTAATTAAACGGTGATCGTGAATTTTAATTGACTCGATTATCGACAATAATGAATGGAATTTATTTTACTGCCAGTGATGTAACTAATACATTTTTATTGTATAAAAAATTAATTCCAAACAATTCCAAGCAATTGTCTTTATTCTCAAACCGCCGCATACATTTTTCAGAACGAGATTCTAACTCAGGTTCGAAGCACAAAACCGCAGTGGCAAGTATAAATTTGTACTAAATTGAATGAGACCCACTCCTCGCTACTGGTCTCATTGATTTACGATCGTAAAATTAAACCGAACGAAAGCCCACGCGGCAAAAGCCTCGCGAAATTAAACGCGAGTATTATTTAGTACTTTTTGTTCAAGCCCCAAGCCCATCAATAACATTAAGCTCTCGGCGACAAGACGAATAGACAAGTCGAAACAATGTACATTTAGTCGGCAGCCCGAGGAGGACTTGAATCGACCGGCGACAACCTCTGAATCGAGTAATTAATCAAAAAAGCAAGACTTTGATAAACAGCGGACCGGGAAACGTGAAAATACGCGCTGAAAGCACGCGAGAACGAGAGAGAGAGAGAGAGAGACGCTGCGTCTATTATCGTTTCGCGATTTACGTTGAATCAAGCGAGCAAACTCGAGTTTCATAATTGTGTGTGGAAAACATTGCGAATAGGAAAACATTGCTTAGCGGAGGAATCGCAAACATCGATAACCGCGGGAGATTATAGTCGATAGTTCGTAGTAAACTAAACGGTTTATCCATTTATTTCACGACGTTCGTCGAGGCTCGCAAAAATATGTAATTGCGTCGTGTAATTGCAATCGAAACGCATTAAAACAATTCATGCGTGAGATAAAGTCTTAATCGCTTAAATTTTCCGCGGCAAACGACGCATAAACGTTGAACGATCGCATGAAAAGGCCGGTGTGCAACTTCCATCGACCGTTTTATTCCTACCTTACATCGTTTTCAATATGCTTAAGGAAATTCTAAACAGAAATTAGAAGTACGCGGTCTAATAGGGAAATATTACGGTAAAATAGATTATTTTAAGGAGTCTCCGGCGTTTTTTTTTTAAATAAAAACGTGTACAATAGCGTAAATAAACTATGCCAGATTCATTTACGAGAAAAAAATTCTAAGGTCGATTCTCATTTTAACATGTAACCTTATGGGGCTCCTCAACAAAATCGATGAATACTCCGAAATAAAATCACGAGTCTCCGTGAAACAAAGATATATTTATATACCTTCGACTCTGATAAATCCGTTAGATTAATAAAAATATTACGTTAACGTATTCAATCAAAATAAAATCGCGGGTAAAGTACTAAAAATGAGATAAGCATGCGTCGTTAGTTTGACAATAGCGCATCGAAGATTAATAGCGTATAATTCGAACAAGCTGAATGAAATTATCAATTGGCAGGGACGTAAAAATTACACGGGATACCCCGGTAAATCATAATACTAATTTTTCGTTTTCTCTAATTTTTCGCGAATTTTCAACGGCTTCTTATTCTAACTTATTCTTCTTATAATAGTGCAATTATTGAAAAAATTAATAATAATAAGCATTCGTTCAAAGCGTGCCCCCAAACACCGAAGACTCCTTAATTTCCTTAATCGGTCAATAAGTAATACTCTAATTTTCTATTGCAATTATTTCATTTGCAGAAAATTTCTACATTGAAAGTATCTAATCTAAAAAAAAAAAAATAAAAAATAAAAATAAAATAAACAAGGTTCTTTCTCCGCAAAACTCCGAACAAGCAAAGTCACAAGCACGGCTCTAAGCCTCGAGGCTCTCGAGATAAATAACTCGGCGTCTCCTCGTCTGGCAGCCCGGCGTTTGACAGATGTCAACTGGCAGCCTTCTCGGTGCGCAGGCGCGTTAATTGACCATTTAAATATCGGCCGCCTGCGCCGCTACCGGGTTTACGCGCAGGTGCATCCTCTCTCTTTTCGCTCCTTCTGCACCTTCCTCTTTCGAGCGAGGCGCTTTTTCGGGCTGCGGTCAAGTCGACTCGGACACTGCACTTTTGGAGCTCGTTTTTGCAGGACTTTTGGATGCTCGGACGATAGAAAAGTTGGATGTGACGGCAATAGTTTTTTTCTTTTTTGTCAGATTTTAAAGAAACTGAAGTCGTATTCCAGTAGTTACGAATTTCGCAAGATAAAATCGTGGTAGATACAAAAGTTTCTTGGGTGTATATTAGCTTTTTCATTCAAATTTTAGCGGTAAAATGCATTTTATTACAAGTATATTATGTTATTAGCGATTGGCAAAAGTGATTATTGAACTTTGACTTTGCCAGTGGAAATAAAATGATAAAATAAAAGCTCAATGAGCAACGATTTCTGCTCGGTTCGTTATTACGCAAATCAGCAGCGCATAAATACGCGTCTACACTTCGGGTTCATTCAAATCCCTTTTCGCGAAGATCAAAATAAACTTTTTATCTCTCGCGCATTCGAAATACAGCCGCAAAAAAGAAATTGAAACAAATGAAATTTTATAACAAACGAACTGTACACTCTCGATTACGAACCGTCAGATACGAGGTCAAAGACTCCGAATCGGCCTCCGCAAAAAGCTGCACTTTTATTACAAGCCAAGTCTTCCCTCAGAATACGCTAATTAATAACGCGGCGTAAAGATAAACTGTATCGGCCGGCTTCTTATCCGAACGATTACCGTTAAATTACAATAAACATCGCTGAAAAATCGAGGAGTTTCGTAACGCCGGTAAATTTTTCCTCTCTCCCGCTACACGATCGCCTCTCCTCTTATTATCGCTTATCGCGAAAATGCGCGAGTCGATTTACACTACCGCTATGAAGATTGCCGACGAGAGCTGGCGGACGATCGTTTTGCGTGTCGGCCGCGGCCCCGCGGCTCTTTTTTTTTGTCGCGCTTTCGGAAGCCGCCGCTCGCGAGAGTACGACCGATTTACCTGCATTTTTTCGCGCGGAGGAATCGACGACGAGCCGAATTGACGGCTTCCTTTGTTGGCGCGCAATTTTTTTTTTTGCCTCGGAGAGCCGTGTGTTTTTCTGCGAAATTTGGTAAGTTAATGCCGAGAATTCGGCTCGGGATAATTAATCTTAATTTTCAAGTGAGATTTCAGGGATTTAATGTTGGCTTTCGTTTACTCGGTTGAAGATAAACAGCGCAATGACTCGCGGTTGAATCTACTTCTGCACGACTAAAAAGAATTATGTTGGTATTACATTATACTTTGCAGTTTACAAACTCTGCGTAATATAAAAATTAAGTATAATGTAAAAACTATACACCATTACAAATATCTGCACTGAGAGAAAAGTTTAGTAAAAGTTATTACCATACTGCCTAGTAAAGCGTCCACAGACTGTCAAAATAAAAAAAATTGCTATACTTTATAGGAAAATTTATCAAATAGTATAGTACAATTTCTTACAAGGTTTAGTAATTTTTGTGGGTTTGATAGTTTGTGGTGACTTTACTAGACAGGATGGTAATTTTTACAAGATTATTTGTAATTTTTACTATATTTCTTCTGTCAGTGTGTGTTAAATTGTGAAACATATTCGAACGACTACAATAGTTTAGTACCAATTAATAGGTATACCAGTTCATCCGCATCGTCGCTAAATTTTATGTTTGCGTAACAGAAGTCAATTATTATTGAAATGTCTATATGAATCAGCAGAAAATGTTTTTAAATCATCACGTTTTATTTTTTGCAAAAAGTGCTGCAATAAATTTGAAAATTGCATTAGAAAGTGATTGTACATTAGATTTATTATTATACATAATCTGGTGTAATACGCTTGTTTTAAAAAAAATTTTTACGACTTTGATAGCGTTACTTTAGAATATTGAAGAGAAAATTAAAAAATCTTAGTAATAAATACTTGAAAATTTTCTCAAAAAAAAAAAAGTAATAGAAAAAATTATACAATTAAATTGTTTAATTGAATAAAAATATGCCGGAAAATACAATTAAATAATTTTCTGTGAAAAATGTTAAAGTATTGTATAATATATAATACAATAATAATATAAGGATTTATAATAACAATCTTCCATTGTTTATCTCACATATATTGAAATGTACAGTAAAACTAATTGACATTCAAGAATTCTAAACTGTCACTTTTGTACAATCAATAAAAAAAATTTAAAACATGAAAAACCAGGCTCACGGCAAGAGAAACAAGAGCGAGCATCTTGCTAATAGAGGCAACTTCAACGACAGCCACATTCTGTGGGTTCTCTTTAAAAAAATTTCTTCATCTTATATTTTCAAGGCTCTTTGCAGTCAGCGAAGACTTGTTCTTAACTTTGAAAGCTCGCGCAGCACGCTGGTATTCTCCACCGGGGACAACATCGCGTCATCCCGATTTCCAGCTTTGTCACAGGATGCTTTCGGTTTTGTAAGCGCTGAATACTGGGAACCAACGTTTTCGCGCGCACTTCTCGACAAACGCGCGACCGTCGGGACTTTTAAGCCGCCGCTTTCGAAGTCGAGGTTTATTACTGACGCAATAGATATTTGAAAATCTCATCGACTAATATCATCGAAGTGTAAATAGCACGGTCTTTCTCAGGCTTTGGTATATCCATACTTGCCTTCGGAGCGCGACCGCGCTCCTCGATTAGTAGTTTACGTGCATCGCATTAAAGTACCGCTCGTAAAATTTTATCAACGGAACGTAGCGAGACGAAAAAACTTTATTAATCTTCGATACACCTTTAATTATACAAAAAAAAAAAAAAAAAAGAAAAAATCCTTGGCAAAAAACATGCTCAACATACGCCGATAAGCCCAGCGCTCTTGAATCTGAAAACTCACAGCTCGAACATTCATTATTCACCTTTCGAATGAGCTAATACATTGTTAATTAAAGTCAAACCCATAAATCTCCGTCCAATCTATAAAATAATCGATCTCCCCTCGAAAAAAAAAGAGCGCGCCTCGACGCAACGGCTCTTTACACGCAATCCGTCCATTCTTCGCTCCTTACGATCATAAATGGAATTCGCGGCGATCGATAGCCGAAACGAAGACTGTCTTGGAGCAAAAAAAAAAAAGAAAAAAAAGGTTCCGAGAGCCGTAGGTGAAAGGCTCGCGGGGTAAAAGGTGTCGATCGATCGAGAGGTCGAATCAATTGGCCATAATTAACCGAGAGCGCGGTGTCCGCGAGATAAAGAATCTCGCGCGATTTATTGGACGCGCGCATGCGCGCGCCAAGGCGCCGCTAATCCAAGCGATATACGTACGTATATGTACTCGCGTGCGTTGGACGTGCGCGCGCGCGCATCGCGCGCACCTTTTTTTTCGTCCTGGGAAATCGACAAAGTCACACGTTACGCAAGAGATGATTTTTGGGTGCGGGTAATACGAGGGATAATTAATGCCGACTAAGGTGATTTTTTTATCGCGCCCGAATTTGGGGTGGATGGGGATGAGCAGTTGGCGGGTGATTTTCTGTGTTGTTTTGCGGCTTTTAATGAGAAGCGTTCGAAGTTTCAATTGTAATTGACAACAAACTATTGTGGTTTGAAAATCGTAAATAATTCACCAATTAAAAATAAGTATAAATTGATTTCTTTATTATTCGATAGTTACTCGATATTTGTTTAGATAACACAGAGAGGCGGAAAATTTTAGAAAGTTATAAGCACACAATTCATTTTGTGACTGTCTGCAAAACAGGTTGGTTATTAAACTCAGATAAGGATGCGCAATATCATCCAGCTATTTAATATGATCCACTCCTAAATGTAAATTTCTGTCTCGTAGAAAGCTTTTGCCCTAAATTTAACCGAGCTTTTAATTTAATCTTTTATGTGTTGGAAAAATTCCGTTTCCTACCCACTTTTCATACAGATCTTTAATATAACTTTTGTGTCTAATGCGGAGTCAGAATTCTTAAAAATAGAAATTTGAAGCTTCGGCGGTTCATATACAAAGTATCACCTTTATCGTTTTTGTTGATTACTTTTTTAACACAAATTGTTCTCCGGAGTAACAGTTTAATAGGAGAATATTACTGAAAGCTTAATTGAAAAGTAAATGCTTCACTTTACGATGTATGAAACTAAGTTTTTACGAGACTATAAAATTATTATAGTCTTGAGTCATCATTGCGTGCATCACCGGTAATTACATAAATCACATATTAGTTGTACGCAGGAATACGCCGTCCACTTGACTCGTGACTCAATGCGCTCCTAACTCTTGCCCTTACAAGTCCAGCGTTCAATTAACGATTTTAAAATTTTTTCCCCATCTTTAATTTTATATACGCCAGTTCAGAAAGTGACAGTTTAATGTAGAGTAATTGCTCGCTCCTGTCGACGACTCATTTTAGCCGTAATCCGCGTATCATATTCTATTGTCCAAGTGACGAAATAAAAATAATTACGAGTGAATCACAATTCAATGAGCTTTCGTTCCTTATAAACATTTAAAAAAAAAACATGGCACAAGTGATGGACTGCTGGTACATTCGAAAACATATTCGTGTCGATAAACGCGCTGCACTAAATCGAACTCGAGATATTTTTTGCCCCAATGATACAGGCACAATCTAGTGATTTTTTTTTACTATCAATAAAAATAAAAATTAATAATAACACTTTGGATACGAGGATTCTAGGAATTCTCTTAATCTAATACTTTTTAATTACTTTCTCTCAACTTGCGAATACGATAAAACCGAACGGTTTCGCTATATTTCTTCATTAAATTAAAAAAAAAAATCAATTAAACGTCACCCCCAGTCAGCGGGAAAATAATATTTTACTTTGCACTCAAGTTTACTCTGAAATAAAACGTCAGACGCGGATGGTAATTACGTCGAACCTTGAAGCGAGGAAGAAAACTATCCGTCAAGAATCAACGTCTTTTCAAAAGCAAAGAGCCCCAAGTCAGATGCCAGAAGTGCATTTTACGATGCGAACGACATTTTCCGCAAATACGCTTACGCCTCCTATATTCGCGAATGTAGATCATTAATATGTGTGGAGATGGACATTTGCGGGAATTTATGGAACCGTCTGTGAATATAAAACGCATTTTTGGCATGACTTATAAGACATGAATCGCCCCGCGCGGGCATTCGTTTCTGTCATTCGAGGATACTCCCACGTTGCCTCCCAAGGTCTTTTTGGAACAAAAACTGTACTATTGCTCTAAGAACGTTTGGGGTGCTTTTATTTACTTGTAAAAAAAAATGCGATAAATCCGCCCGGGGGTTTGAAGGTTCTTATTGGGTATTTCATTCGTTCCTTATTTACATTACAAAGAATACCCGATTTTACGTAGCTGTTGGTATATTCTTTTCTTAGAAATTGAATTAATGGATAATAAACTTGGAAAATAAAGGAAAGATTTTACCACGCAGATATTAATGCTATCAGAAAATATTAAAATATGAAAAACAGTAAAATTTGTACTTGATTGAATCCAAGGCTATCGTAAAAAGTAAACTTTCGCAATTTGATGGGCGAAATTAACGGTTTATTAAATGAAATAAAATTGATTTCAGTGTCAAAATAAATGAGACTCGTTTAACCGCTTTCGCCGTTTTAATTCGACCTACCAAAATCCCAAAAATAATTAAAATCACACCAAACCAGCGACAATTCACCTTACAAGCCTACCCCAAAATCATTCCGCTTATTAACGCGTAACTGCAACCCCCGTCTCTCTCTCTCTCTCTCTCTCTCTCTCTCTCTTTCTCTCCGGTCTATTTCAGCGGCGGATAACGCGACACAAGAACTGGTTGATGCATCGGTCTCGCGGCCGGGTCGATCGATCATCGCTCGCTTCCGGAGTTTCTTGGCGAGGAGGCGAGATTTAATCTTCCACAAATCACGGCGACAAAGAGCCAATCGAAATTCCTTCGCGCCGTAAATCATCGCTCGAAACGCCACCGAGCATTTCCTTCGTCGATGCGAATACGAAGGGAGGATAAAGGAAGGGCTTGTCGAGCGCGATGTTTAAACGCTCTCGCGAGTCGCTTGATTTACGATACTTCGATGGCTGTGGATTAAAGACAGGTGGGATAAGGTTCGCGGGCTTTCCAAATTTTAAAAAAGAGCCCGAAAACGAAGCCTTTCTTCGGGTTGTTTTTAAAATTTAAAATTGAATCTATAAGGATTATTTAAAAGTGTACGATCTTAATAAGTAGTTTATTAATAAACCGGTGTTAAATAATTCCAGTCGCGCAATCCATCATTTCCTCCTTCGGCAGGCTCAATAAGCTCGGCAGCGACGATAGGACTTTAAGCATTTACCTAACTCGCTGTTTACTCGGGCGATACTCGTATGCTCAAACAATGCCACGGAGTATCTTTCCTTCTCCCGTTCTTTCCCTCCCCCGTTTACACGCACTTATATCTCCGCTTCTGTTTCCAACGCCGTTTCCTGCTTCTTTTTATCTGGCTATCTCGCACTTTGGAAATCCTGGACGGCTTCACCTTCTATCGCGACTCTTATGAGAGGCCGGAATCGAAGCTTTTTAACGGTTAGGAAACAATGCTCCGTGCTCAGTTGGGCAATGTTGGTTAGATAAAAGGAGAATGTTTTTAGAAGGTTTAGCATTATTTGAGGATTGTTTTTGATAATTGGCTCAACTTTTTCGTGCGAATCGTTGTAAATTTTCGAAAGTTGCCAGTTTCCGGCGAAAGACGTTGAAGACACTGATTTTTTGCTTATGAATGCGCACGTTGTTTTGTACCAAAACAATTTCAGTTTATAATGCGTATTCTCTAAAATTGAAAACTTGTCAATTCCTCGATCAAAAGTTTGTAGCTCAAAAAAACGCAAAAGTGACGAAAATTGCAATAATCCAGCGTTCCTCGCTCGTCCGGCGATGTTTTAAACTCGCCGAATTGGGCGATCGATCTCGGCTCACAATGGAGACGCACCGCTGGCGTTTCACGCACTTCTGTTTGATCGCACTCGGGCGAGTATATTCTATTGGGAAAGTCAAACACGTGGGGCTTAATAAAAAATTATGGTTCGGACGATAATGAATGACGTCAAGGCGAAGGAAAAAGACAAGCCGAGCGGATAGATCGAATGGGTATACAAATACTGAGGAAATTTTAAGCTGGATGAATGGGATCGAGTATATAGAAGTTTCGGGAATTGGCTGTTGCTCAGTTCGGTTAGAACGACGCTTTAAGTAATGAATTTTGCGATAAATGAATGTATACTGCACGTTTTCTACTTTTATTTAATACAGTTATAAATTATAGAGACAACCAAGATTCTTTTTTCAAGAATCTATAAAACAAGTACAGAATGAACTTACAAGGGGCGTGTACGACATTTGGGTAATAGATTTTTCTGTAACTTTGGGATATGTTTTCTAATGTTAAAATATGAAGGAAGTCGCGTCCGTTCGGCCTAACGCTGGATTTTTCAAAAGTTATGTGCTCTTTTAGCAAAAATCTAAGAAAAATCGATTTTTGCTTAATCACGTATAACTTTTCAACTATTAACGGTACAATATATTAATTATTAGCATTCGAAAGGTGAGATCAAACCCTATGGATTAGAAAAAATTACATCAAAAAAACTTTATTTGTTCAAAAGTTATAGTCAAACAAAGAATGACTATTAAAATAACATAAAAAATCTACTTATGTAATTTTAGCCTAATTTTATTGCGAATTTTTATTTAGCTATAACTTTTGAACAAATAAAGGTTTTTTGATGTAATTTTTTTTTAATCCATTTTTTTTAATCCATTTTTTTTAATTGAGCGTTAGGCCGAACGGACGCGGCTTCCTTTATATTTTAACATTAGAAAACATATTCCAAAGTTACAGTAAAATTCATAACCAAATGTCGTACACTCTCCTTGCCAGTCCGATTTCAACTCGAACACTTTTCAGCAATGAAATTAAAGCGTCCACCCGCCGAGCGATAAAAACGAGAATAAAGCTGTCGTTAAATGCTTCGGGCCATACGAAACCATGAGAGAAAAAATTGGAATTGACAGGAGGACTCTTGTTGTCTGTTGCAGAGCTCGAGATTACATGCCCCGGAGGTGGGCGGCAGCAGCAGCAGCGCCGGAGCCACATCAGAAGCAGCATGGAGTTAACGGCCTCGCTACCCTCGCTGTCGCTCCTACTGGCTCTGGCCCTGGTCTGGCTCTCCGTCTCGCGGCGATGCGACGCCGTCTCCGAGAGCATCAAAGGTAAGAGGAACATATTTGCCTAAGCATATTCGCACTAAAATTAGTGTATATCCGCCCCGGCAAACGAATTCAACGCGCGTAAGATTAATGCTCGAGCGAGCGACGTGGAGCAAAGAGAGACGACAAATACCGATGAACCCAAAAATCAAACTTGGACTCTTAAAAATGCCCCGGGATTCCCCGACGACTCTCGGCGATAGACACCGTACACGTATTTCACCGACTTAAGTTCAAGGCGAAAGCAATATCCTAAGCAGCGATCGCTCTCGCCTCTCGTGAAAGCTCGAGCAGACGTCTGGCAGACTGGCGCGTTCGGGCGCAATATCTCTTACCCCTCGGCTATCGAAGCCGTTATTTTTACGCATCTCCGTTTCTCGCGTATCGAGCGATGGATTTTTTTGCCTTTTTCTCTCTGCCTGTACGGCTCTCTCTCTCTCTCCCTCTCTCGAGCGGAGGTAATACGGGCCTTACGTAATCCTCGTTCTCGTGACACATAAGTTGGTTATCGGAATTGTTTTGCGCAGCGTTATTGATAACCTCGGGTATTTTTAAGCGGCAGGTTAAGGCAGATATGCAAATCCACGCGGCGATCGGCGCTGATTGCATTTTTGCCCGATTATTGGAAAATCGAAGCGCTGGGAAATATCTGTACCGATCGTTAATTCGACTGGACGAACGACGCGCGGAAAGATTGGAGGGATGTCTCGAGTTGAACTTTGATTAGACGCTTGAATGAAATGTTATGTAAAGTTTTTAGCTGAAAGTTCAACGAGTCGTGCATTGATTGTCGTACAATCTTTTGGCAGTACTTGTTGAATGACCGAAGAATAAATACTGCAAGGGTTTTTTTTTATTGTCGTTGAAAAAAGTTACCACGTCTGCCGAAAAATTATTAATAACAAGAATTTTTAAACCGTAGAAAATTCACAGAAATTTGCTGCTAATAAAATTTAATCTGATTTGAAAGTCATTGAGCAAGCGTTTTACTAAACCCCAATACTCTTCCATCACTTAGTCAGCTCAGAAAATTTTTCAAATATCCGAATACTCGCGCAAAATAACTCGCAAGTAAGTCAGCACACTTGACCGCCTCCCAATATCTACAAGCTTACGATTCAATCTCTCGCGTTAATCGATACACAGGGGGATTTACATACAATATCGGCCGTTATCACCTTATGATACATTCGAAGATGTAATAGATTTTTCATCCAATTTTTCCCACCACGCCGAAGTGCACGCATTGCTATCGGTCGAATTAGCATACCCGTTTGTACTCTCGCCTTTTTTGCAGCTCTCCCCCCTTCAACGCCTAACAAATTAGCCCCGGAAAAACTAGCGCGACCTCGGCGATTGTCGGCGCAAATCGAGAATGACAATAGCTTTATCGCGCGCGTATAATGAATAAACGCCGCCCGTCGGCAGGTGGATTTCGATGTCTCTCGCGGGCTAATACACGCGTGATTGCGCTGCTTGCGCCAGTCCACTTGATGATTGTAATTATTTCGTGCGTCTCGGGCGCGTTTTGTTCTTGCGGCAACTCGGGTCTCTTTTCAGAGGAACATAACGATTCCGATTGCGCAAGGATCGGCTTGCCTCGAAATTACGCTTGGGAAATGCTAGGGGTGATGGAAATTGAAGCCGTAAAAAAAGTGAATTTCTTCGTGGAAGCGCGAGTTTAACGTTTTTCTGGGGTGTCGGTGAAATGTTAAAGTCATGATTTTGAGGTTAGAGTGGTATAAACAATACTTTTATCAAGGCGTGCGGGAGCGCGCCGAAGGCAAGTACGTGTTTGAGAAACGACCGCACACCTTATGCTTTGATGTAGGAGCACGCGAGTTAAAAGAGTTTTTATATTAAATCTTGCTACTTACGTAGCAGTATAAAAATTAATAAAGACTTATACCTTTCAATAAACTATTCAATTGAAAAAGTTTTATTCAAAAAAATCTCATCCCTACTGAAAAATCGCAGGTGAGATCTCACCTATTGGTCACAATTCTAATGATCTAGCAGCATTTAGCCGCTAAACCGACGTGCCCATTGCTGTCCATCGCGAGCGCGACAAAACCCGCTATACGACACCTAGCGACCAGTCGAACAGGCACTCAAAGGCACCCAGGCTCATCCTACTCCCCAAGGCCTTCCTCCAACGCTCCCACCAAAAATGCCTACATAAATGTACAAGTTAAAGACGCGTGAAAGGTGTAATTATAGCAACTTAAAAAAACACGTATTTCTAGAAAGAGAAACGTTCTTATAAACGTCTTCCCTGTAACTATAAGAAGATCGGAGATCACCATCAAATGCTAATATGAATCAATTTATGTATATCTGTACAAACTTTAAAAAATCATTTATTTCTAACTTTACGTTTCGTTCACATGTAAAAATCAAGTGTTACTTTTAAATGCAACGGATAGATCGTAAATTATCTTACTAAAGTCTTATGAAATAAATAATCATGTCTGTGTGCGACTTATTCCCTTACTCAATCTGCTTTTAAATAAATTATATAACTGAAACTTATACACCTCTTTATTCGTTTTATATCATTACTATATCTTCGTATTATAGACTTTATGCCCGCTTAATTTGAAATACAATTAATAAATAAATATGCATTAAAAACGTGAAGAATTAAAGTTTTTCAATTTTTCAATATTGATATTTTCTTTTTTCATTTTTTTTTTTTTTTTAGTTTTGATCGATTTTCATATTACTCACAGCGTGAAATTGAAATAAACAAATAAAAATGATGGTCTCTGCTCTTTTAATAAGTTTAAATGAATTAACGATCCTTTGACTATATTCAGGTATTCCTTTTCAGAGGAAGAAAATAAAAATAATTTTGGCGATGCCAATACTTGTTTTTGGTTCGGTAAAGTATCTAGAATCAAAAAAATGTTATACCAAGAAGCTTAATGGAAATTTTTTTTTTTTTTTTGGCAGAACGAGATGAATTGCAAATTCGAAATGACGGGGCGCCTGAATTAAACCTAGTTGTTGTACATTTGCACTGCTCAATGCATGTGCGTGGCGCGCGTGTTAGACATATCTCGAGGCTATGCCTCTAAACTCACGGCAGCAGAGCTTTGGTTTTTAAACAAATTACAAACAGAATATGATTCTGATGTATATTGAAATTTTTTATTATTTTTAATAAATATTAATGTTTTAACTTTGATTCTATTGCAAAAATTACCATAAGCTTATCTTTTATTATTTAATTTAAAATTTGTTAAAACATAAAACTGTTTTACAAAAAAGAATATAAATATATTTTCAAACTGTTAATTTATATCAGTAATAAGAAAATGGCTGTTTATTTTGTCCTATAAACTACGCTTTCATTTTTATAAATTCTAAAATGAAACCTTTTTCAAAATATTCCTAAATGTTACTTGTACGTGAGACAACTTAGGGAAAACTTAACAGATCTCGAGATAATTATATGAAATTGGAAAAAGGAATTCAATTTAAATTGAACTAAAAATTTTATGACAATACGAATAATATTTACAATATTTAATGATTATATTAATGAACTTAAAAACAAAAAGTACCAAATTCAATCTGTTTTAATAAAATTATTTTAATTTGAAGCCTTAATTCACAATAATCGAAGCGCGTTTTATTTACCCACTATGCACTTAAAGAAGATTAATTTCTAAATATTCGACCGTTAAACTTTCACAATAACGTAGACAAGTGGAGAAAAGCAGATGTTGAAAAATTTTTGTGATCGTGTGGGGTCGAGCTAATCATTGAAAGAATGTCGTTAAGAAGGCCGAATGAGGTATTCATATTCACAAGCGTCTTTTTACGCTCTGCGTTTCTACGTTGATTATTATATTTTCATGCGCTAAACGTATCACCGAAGGTTTGAATTTTCAGTTCGCATATTAATGTGATTGTGATTTATCGATAATCGCGACCAATTTAAGAAGGATTATTTGCTACTTATTAGACGTGTGATTTAGAGCTCTCCAATAACATTCTTCGTGCGTATTATCTTAATTGGAATGATCCGAGTTCTTTGAGTTTGATTTTTTTTTTTAATTTAATCGCGGAATGTTAATAAAGGCATTTCAAAACTAAAACAATTAGTTCTCTTGTGAAAAAATTGATTTTTCTTAAAATTTTCACTCGGCAAATAATCGATATTAGATTTTTTACCGAGTATTTGCATACAAAAATACACTTTGCTTTGTCAAACGTTAATATTATGACAAGAAAATTAATATATTTGTACAGCTTTATTTATTGAAATTTGAATATCGTATAAACGTTACTTTAATTACCAGGTGCAATTTATCACTGAAGTATAGTCCTGATTCGAGCAAAGTCAAGCCTCTTGGCAGAAATGCGCAACTACATTTATGCAACATATTGCTTTGCTAATATTATACTTGACGCAAGATAATCAATTTGTAGCCACTGGAAAAGCGTTTATCACGATCTTAAATTTAAGTTGCTTTTATATTTTATTCATACCGGCGCTATCAAAGTGTATAGTAGCACAAAGTGGCAATATTTCTTGCTAAGAAACTAGGTAAAAATAAATTGCCATTACAGAAAAAGTAAGTGTAAACGAAGTGCAAGATTTTTGAGAATTTTTATATTCATTCTTTGATCTAAGTATATACGTGATTTTGCTTAGTTTCGTTCTCCCGCTTTATGCTTGTCGTGTCCCTAACTACTCGAGCAATCTGTAAAAGGACCCGGATCATCCAGACTCGTCGTTCGACAGTTTCTCTCGGACACCTGTTGATTGTTCGAAAAGCGATAGAGTTGACGGGCAGGACTTGAAGTCAATCTCGCACTTTATTACAGAGAAGTAGAATTCTCAAAAGTGAATACACCTTCTTTGAGCGTGTTAAGAATTCGGTTTCGCATTCTTAACGCAAATAAATTTGAAAGTCTTGTAATTGATTGCCTGGAACTTTTTCTTCGAGAAAATGATTAACTGGTAATTGGAAAAAATTCGAGGAACTCATTAACTTCATCATAAATGACCTTCGAACAGTTTTGATCTACATTCGAGGGGACAAAAAATTCTGATTTTACGAAATATTTCACGATTGATTGATTAAAGTTGATTAATTAAGTATCATAGGCTCATTAAGCAGAATGAGTCGGGAATAATCGACTGGTACATTACGTAGATCGTACTAATCCATTTTAAAAGATTTTTTTACAATCATTCAGAATTAAAAATGAAGACGATAGCTGTATTTATTTTGGAATAATTTTGTAGTAACTATTAATGAACATGTCAAAATTTAGCTATTAACATTATGTACCTTGATAGTATAATTAAGGTACGTAATAGTATAATTATTTAAATATAAGATGTATATCTTAAACTATTTATATGCATATATTGAAAATATTTAAATCTAACCAAGTAATTTTTATTTATACATAAATAATGGAATTCAAAATTAATTACTTTAATTTGTCAATAGAAAAGATTATTTTTGAACCCAGCTTTGCCTAACCGAAAAATTAAGCCATTGAAAACAACTCAATCCCCTCGATCGAAATCGGCGAATTCCATCTCCTCGCGTGAAATCCGACGCTGTCTAGCCGCCGCCTCGACTCGACAAAGAAGCGCGCGTAACAAACAACAAGTCGGCGCGCGTATCTCCAATGTCCATCGGTCGCGCTCGAACTCTGATCGCGGCTCGGGAAAAGCGCTCTGGTGCACTTGGCGCGAAAAGCGGGAGGGGACTTTGGAGAAAGAGAAAGAGATAGAAAGGCACTTAAGGCGCCGCGCGTCACGCTCCATTTGCACTCTTTCGCTGCATTATTCGCAGCCTCGTTTCAAGTCTATATCGCCCCGATCTGCCTGCTGCTGCTGCTGCTGCTGCCGCGGAGAGAAGCTCGGGGTTGTTTCTACTGCGTTCCTACTGATTTGCATACTAATATTCAGAATTTTACGTGGGTTGAAGGTAAAAGGTAGAACGACGTATTATCTCATTCTAATTTATAAAATTGTACAAAAGTGAACTGCGCGAAACTGAATGGCTTTTGTTGGAAAATTTAATTGACGGGCATAAGCTAATAGTAATTGCTCATTTTTATAATATGTATAGATAGAAGCTAAATAAAACTGGAAAGATTTTTAGGCTGAGTTTTATAATTTATACATTAATAATATTTTTAATACAAGAATCATAATGGTTTCTGCTACGTTGTTACTTCATTTCTGTACAATATCGCAGCAAATTTAGCAGCCAGTTAAATAAATTGAAATTTCGCCGGTTTTGTAAGATTTATAAAATTTGCACTGAAAATAAGTGCCGTGATTTATGAAGGTTAGTCCGAGCCCAGTGTCCCCTTGCAGAAATAATTAATAAACGCTAATGAATGCGCCGTGCAATTGTAAATTGCCGATATGTTACACTTCTTAGAAAGTTGAACGCTGCTTATTTTGTAAAATCATTTTAATAAGCGCCTTGCGGGCACATTCAATATTTGAACTGAGGTAACTGTTAATCAAGCGCGCGCAAACATGAAAATCTCGCGACGCACCGAACGCGCGTCGCTTTCAAAATTAGCGCGAACCTCGAGTCCGGCTCTAAATGTACCTCGTCTAAAAATTCAGCCGCGATTCCAACCGGTGTGCGCGCACAATATCGGCGCGCTTATCGCGCGAACTCGAGTTCTCTAAACGGGCGTTAACGATCGCCGATCGGCACGCGACTGTTTTGCTAGAGCCGAGATAGTCCCCGGCCGCATATAAATCAGATTAGGTGGGTTACTTGATGTACTCGCGCACGCGCTCTTTAGCTCGCGCGTATTGTCGCTTGCTTGCTCGACTGCCGGCGTCGTTGTCGCGCGTCGGAGAGATCGAGATGTTGCGCAATGGCTGTGCTTTTTTTTTGTGTTTTCTAACAGTGATTAGGTAGCGATTTTAGCGAGGATCGCTGATAATTGTCGCGTTTGCTCGATCTGATCTTATTTGGACGTTTTTTTGAAATGTTTAAGTCTTTAATTTGTTTTATTTGTTGAAAAACGGAGATTAAACGATAAAAATTCGCTTTTGAAAGTTATACTTTTCACTAAAAAAGAATTGCAATGGATTTGGCATATCACTATTGTGGGCTATCTTGGGATTGAAATTTTTATTTTAAGCATTCGGAACATCTTTTTGATACGAATTACAAATGTGTGACGTTATGTATGAAAAAATGAATCTGGGCCTTATGAGACCTATGATGAGCCAATAAGGCCCAGGGCCCATAATAAAAATTTTCATTCAAGGTCTTTTCATTCCTCCAATTGGGTCTAAATTAATATAGCTTTAGAGCTTTTCGTTATTTTTTTTTAAAGACTAAAATAATTTAAATTTATTTATAACAGTTTTATAAATTTTTACAGAATCAAATAGATTTGACAAAATTAATATTAATTCTGAAATCCGCTTGAAATATTAGCGAACCTCACAAAACATTTTTTTCCTCGTGCAGGCCGTCCAAAGTAAATCAATACTTACGTAAAGAAGAAATATCAAACAATTATCAACACCTTTCACTCATTCATTCACGCACCTGCGACTACACTTTTGATTCGTCACCTTCTCCACCGACCCGCAAATACCATTAATCTCAACAAGACTCGAACCGTACCGGTAACTTGCTCAATTTTCATCTGTCAAGAAAAGACACGACGCATCTGACGCTGGAACACGTGTTTCTCGGTGCGAACTTTGGATCGGCGGCACTTTCTATCCCGAATCGGCGTGGAAATATCCGTTGCGTGACGCAACCGCGGCGCATATACGTATATTTCAGTCCGTCCCTTTTACGAACGCAAATCAGTTGCAAAATAGTTGCAAATTAGGTGAAGCGGAGCGCGACACCGACATTTCGCCCGAGATGGTTTATCCGCGACGATGAAAATCGAGGCGCGGAGATTAGAAACTCTTCCGAATGTTGAAAAACGCTTGCGGAAAACGGGGGTTTTCCTTCGAAAGCGCGAATCTGTTTATTTTCCGAGATACAGCCGAGGCGATTATTTTCAGGTTTGCTCATTACGCGAACGAGAAATTCGACGCATTTAAATCGTCCGATTTATCGCTCCAGGTGGAAATAGTTTTCGAATTGGTTAGGAGAATTTTCTAGGCGGCTTTGTAAAAAGGTGTCGCTGAAAGGAATTTCGCGCATTAAGTGACTATTTTATGACATAATTTAAGCAAATATATATTGACATTTATTTTAATTGGCTTCTTTACAACGACTTAATTATCACCTATTTGCTAAAACTTTATTTGCATAGATGTCAATTTTATTAAAGTAAACTGATAAACAAATACCACAAAAAAAAAACTAAATATTTAAGCTTTGCTTCATTCAAACCCTTTATACAAAGTATTCTTAAGCCATTGAATGAGCCTAGAAAATTAAAAAATTAAAATCGTTCTTTATGCGTTTGTGGATAAACAATAAAAACAACATTGTCTGTAATAGGAAGACTGGCTTGATAAACGTTAATTAATTTTGCGAAACGTCTTGGACTGGTAGGAGCAGAAGACTTTACGTGCTCGTCGAGTCTAAACTCATTGCAATGCTGGGAAATGCATTGATCAAATAGACGCACGAGATAACGTTATCGCGCGGAATTGATTTGCTTTCCGAGCTTTCGTATCTTTTCCTAACGGTATCTTGATCTTCAGGCGTACCAGAATTCAAATCTCAATAATTCACGGAATCGGGAAAGTATATAAAATACGTAAGCTAAAAACCTCCGAAATCTGAAAATTAATTTCTTCTTCATAATTGAGACTTTTAGTGGGATTATACGAAAAATTAATTTTCTCAATAACGCGCGTCAACTCGTTCCAGACGAAAAATAATACTCGCTAAAAATCAAGATGAATTTTGTTGAATCCAAGCGCTCTGCGGAGAGCGCAAATTAGTCACCGGAGAATCAGCTCCAATACCGAGAGCCGTCCCGATAGATATACCCTCTCGAGCGCGCGCTTGTAAACTCGCCAGATAAAGGCTATTCTCGGGGCGGGCAGAAATAAAGACCCTCGAGCCTGCCGACTTTGGATGTTCCTCCCCCGCGAGATGCCAGAAGAGCTCTGAGTCACGCGAGAGCGGCGGACTGGAACGGGCCTTTTTTTTTTTTGTTTGAGTGCCGACGGTCGAGGGTGCCGCGATGATGACGCGCGCGATGACAAATCGAGGGATAATGTCGCGCTTTCGGCTCGGGGGGGGGGGGGGGGTGGCGACTTTGGGGTGGAAGGGAATCGATGGCTTTTCGATGGGACGAGGTCGGGATGATGGCTTTGATTGGATGGGATACGATTTGTATACTGTTACGGAATTGGTATATCGCACGGCTTATGTGCTTGAATTTATGGATTTTAATTGGGTTGCGATTTGCGAATTGGAGGGGAAGAAAGTAACAAAGTTTCTAAATGTTTTTATATTGAATATTTACGTGTTTTAAAAAATTGTATATATATATATTTTTTCATGTAAAATATCTTTTTTACAGGTAGCCGAGAAGCTTGTGATTTGGAAGGCGAGGACTATACTGTCGATAAAATACCAAATACAAAATGTTTTAACTGCATATGCAAGGTAATATGATTTCAATAATTATCTCAAGCGCTGATTACATTCGTTCTTTCTGATATTATATAATAGATATGAATTAAGCTAAGATTGCAAATTTGCATTACACCATAAAGAGAAATTAAATTTGCCTTTTAAGCGATAATTTTGCTACCGATTTCATAAAATGATAACTTAAAATATAATATTTTTAACGAGAAAAGGATTTTTGAGAGTTGTTCTTCAATACTACATTAACCCCAAGCCGCAGAATCGAATTTTCAGCCTAGAAACTCGGGCTTGTAAGAAAATTCTTCTCTTCCCTCAATATCGGTAACTCGGAAGAAAATTTAAAAAACGAGCCACTCGCGAAAAAAAAAGACAAACAACCAAAACGATCTCGGCAAGAAAGCTTCGCCGCGGGACGACAGAAAACATTTCCGCCGCTCCAATTCATCCTGGTGCAGCTTCGGCCGAGGATTTCGTCCGCGATCTTTGACCGTACACATATAGCCGCCTCGCAAGCAAAAAGAGCCGCGGCCCGTTTCATTTGCATCGTTTACGAAGCCCCGATCGTTATATTATTGCCGTACCGCTCGGCGGCGGGGCCATCTGCGCGCGCGCGCGCGCGCGTCCAATTGTTCCGATGAAATATCAATTAGGTTTAAAAGCGCGCGAGCATTGCAAACAAGATATATAGACCTGCCCGATTCGAGTTCGTTCCAGTATGCCGTTCGAAGATCGCCGCGTGATCCGAGGAGGATGGACGGACGGGCAACCCGCGAGAGACCTTGAAGGAGAACCGGAAAATGCGGGAGAGCGTGTTTTAAAGGCTTACCTGCACCGATCACTGGCTGTAGGCTTAAATCTCTTTTTTTTTTCTTCTTTTTTTTTTGTCGGGAGGAGCGCTTTTTTTTCAAGTATAAGATGCTGGGTTACTTACTCGAGTTTAGGTGATTGAGCTGATGTGGTTTTTTTTTAATTCGGGGATGAATATGAATTTGAGATGGATTGGTTACTGAATTGAAAAAAAAGCCTTGGCTGATTTTAAAAAGCACTGATAAAAATAAGTACAAATTTTGAAAATGAGTAAGATAATGGCAATTTAATAGTATGCATTAATTACTATATCTGATATTGAACATGCTTATTGTACATCCTAATTATCATTGAAGCAATTTTTTAAGACTTTAAATCCGTTTTCCTACAGGAAAAATATAGACACTAGAATGAAAACTGAAATTTTTAGTAATCCGGTCCCATTTACAATTTAACTATTTCCGTTTTTTTTCATGCAATTTATCTAAATACAAATAACAATAGCACGCAAATTCGTATATTTAAATAGAGGGTTCGATAAAAATTGACCCCGATGGAGGCTTATTAATTAATGGCTCGTAAGATATATTTACGATTTTATGAATAGTTGGTAACGCGGATCAAGAAATTTCCTGATGTATATTCTGACTTGATGTGCTCTCTTAATGCTTGTGCTCTGCAATAAAGATTACTGTAATCTGCTCATTATTTTTCTTAATAAATTAATTGATCAAACAAGAAGAAAACAATTGCTCGAGCATTTTAGCACGAACTAATAACCCAACATGCATTTCGTGTTGCATTATATTGGTATTTAATTGTGCTTGAAGAATTAACGGATAATTAAGCTGTTTCATTTTTTGTCTTCTAAAGTTAAATTATATATTTTGAAGAAAGGATAACCTCGTCCTTCAATATTTGTCTTCAAAATTTGTTTCTTAATATTCGTGTTAAAAACTACACTTAACAAAATTTACTTTTTTTTTTGTTTCAAAAAAAAGGGACTCAAAAATGGGAAACGCGAGATAATTGCACGAAAACTTTTCGCATAACCCACTGTAAACGGACCACTTGTCATAAGTTTTATTTTTCAGCGCTATAACTACCCCCGATCGTTTCAATAAAGTATAAAAGCCTGCTTGTCCTGCGCCCCGATAAAAATCCTTACAAAGCAGGGAAAAAAAAGCGCAGCCTCCCAACAATGAAGCCTCGTAAACAAACATCTCTCTCTCTCTCTCCTCTCCTTTGACTCGAGCCGCTCGCCTACTTATCAGTCCCCCGGCTGCAGTTGGTTCATTGACTCACATCGCTCTCTCTCTCGCGGGGTCTCGTGACGCGCGCGGCTTGTTTTCGTCGCCGTCGGCGCGCGTACATAGAAAAATAACCGCGGCAGCGCGTATGTGACATAATTATTTGTTATTGTCCGCATCGATCATCCGCCTCGGTCGAAGATCACGTTCCCCCCCGACGAGCGGCACGCGCTGCAGAGATCGGCCCCGTTCTTCCGCTGGATTCAACCTCCCCCTCCCGCCCCGAGCGGCGGGAAGGGTAAGGGGGGGGGGAGGTATGTAGGATACGGCGTGTTTTGACTAGTGGCTAGATACGGCGGAGATAAGGGGATGCATTTTTGTTGGTGGGAGCCTCACGTGGGCGAGCGCTTTTTCGAGATATGCGTCGAGTGGCAGTGGAAATTGTGACGCCTGATTACGAAACTTTAAATTCATTCTCGGATCGATCGTTGCTTGATTTTTTTTTTGTAATTGTGATTCGCTCCCCTGATTGGAAATTGATGAAAATTTATGTTACGATTTTTTTTATCTCGTACAAATATGTATTTGTAAATATTACGAATCGCTTGATTTTTTATATATTATCAAAATTTTTTTACAACTATTTTTACTTTCATCGCTGAAACAAATAATATATTTAAACTCGTCGCAAGATATAACGCTTCTCGTTTAATTAATTTTTTCTGATTCAAAAGAGCTTTTCGAAAGTCAGCCACTTGCCAATAAGCAAAAAAAAAAGCAGCTCTACAAAACTACTCCTCGTTAATTCAAGAAAAAAAGCTCGAGGAAATATCCGCGGGTATATATCGGAACGCGTACATTGTCCCCGCAGCCCCCATATATAATAATACCCACCTCCGTGCCGGCATAAATTAGCCGCGCGAATTCCTCTCGTCGATCCTCAAGGCCGCTCCTCATTAGAAACGAACGTCTCCATTTTCGCGACCGAGAGGGAACAAAGGCGGGGTTACATATACTGATCGCATTCGTCGCTTTCTTCTTGCAGAACGGCTTCGTCGAGTGCCTGAAGCAGCAGTGCCCGAGCATCGAGGGCTGCTACATGCTGCTGGACCCGAGGAAGGAGGAGTGCTGCCAGAAGTGCAAAGGTATATTACCCGTGACTCATGGAGCTTCCCGCGCCCCGATGCATCCTCCTCGGAGCCCCGAGCTCTGTTACCTACTATTTTAAAGGATGTATATCGACGCGGTACAGTCGAGGATGAAACTATGTATCCGTTCGCGCTTAGTTCTCTCGTCGACGAGCCGATCGGTTTTTCAAGACGTCGTTTCGAGGCATTGATTAAAGTTTTATTTTAAACGATAACTTAACGCTTAAAGAATGTAAAAAATTAAATTGAAATATTAATAATCAGCAAGTATATAAGCTAGTGAAAAATTATTAATTGTATAATTTTACTCTTAACTTTTAAAAACAATAACTGGACGCAAAATATTGGTAAATTTGAGCCGAAATTAGTCCTTTTCACCACTCGAAAACGGGGAAAACGGTTTCAACCCAATGCGTTTAGAAATCCACTCAAACTCGACGGATTGCGGACTCGAAATTTTCTCCAAAACATCCCGATCTTCCAGTTGAAATTTCATCAGCCGCCCGTCCCCAAGCCCGACTGCTTTACGCCAGTAATAAACGCGTCGAAATTTCGCGCGAAAAGCCTCTCCTCCGAAGCTCGTTGTTAAATCCGGTTTTCCATCCGGCGTGTACGCGTCCGAAAAGGTCCCCCGACAATATTATACGCGCCCCATCATAATCCGGGCTGGCGCCGCACGAGCAGCCGCTAATACTCGCCGCGGCGCTTGCATTGGCGTAGGTCCGGTCACGGCGGCGGCGGCTCGCGAGACCCGTGAGAAAAGCCCCCCTACAAAGGCCTCGTCTGTGCCCGCCGGCTCTCGGGATATCTTGGCTTCTCTCGCGTGAGGACGACGCCGCCGCCGCCGCCGACTCGGAGCAAGGCTGCCGAGGAAATTTGCAGAGGCGCCGGGAAGCTGCCGGGGAGTTGATCGCTTTTCCGCGATTTCGGATTGGCGGGGCGGACGGTGGTTTTTGGATTAGAACTTTTGAGGATTTTCGTTGGGGCAAGTGTTTTGATGATAAAATAAATATTTTCCACTTTTATAAAAGCATTTTTATATAGTCTTTTTAAAATATATTAAAAATTAATCTTCGTTTAAAAGACATTTATAATTTCTTGCCGAAAAAAGTGAAGCTTAATTCTTTCGCAAACCCACTCGGATCCTCTTTCAAGCCAACAAATCCGTCTAATCGATTAGCTCTCCGATATCTCAATTTTCGTTTTGCTAATAAGCATTAAAAAATCCTCGGCACTCGAAAACGGGCGGAAAATTAATCATCGCCCCTCGCGATCTCGGTAATAACAGCCTTTACCTCCTACCGCATCGAGCCCGAGCATCTCCCCCATACATAATCCCGCAGCTCTCTCTCTCTCTCTCTCTCCCTCGATCGAAAAAGAGAATCAATAATCGAAAGAGATCTCCGAGTGTCCCTCTCGGCCGGCAAAAGGAGCAGCAGCGGCGGTATATGCACCGCGGACGCGTGCGCGCCTCGGCATTTATCGGAGTAGCGGCGCATTAATTATGCTAATTGTGACGTAAGATTTATGGCGGCCCTGTATACGTACACGCGTCCGAGAGGCGGAGAGAGAGAGAGAGAGGGAGGGAGAGAGGAGAAAAAGGAGAGCGCAACGACCGAGTGCTTTTATTTGATCGTGTTGTTGCGCGCGAGTCGCGAGGCACGCAATAATTGTTTCTAAGGAGGGAGATAGCCGGCATTGTGGAGGCTGCGTTTGATGACGCCGCGGAGGAAAGTGCGCGCTCTGCCATTAATTAGGGAGCGATCGTTCTCTCGTCTCTTTTTCTTGCCGGAGCGCGTAAACATCTTCTGCTTTGGAAAACACTTCGGCTCTGATCTTGTTTCTGTTTTTTCTGCTGCATTCGCGGCGAAGCGGGAGTTTGAGGGATCTTTGTTTCTTCGTTTATTTTGTAATTATTTAATTGCCTAGGACTGGAAAGATCTGCATTAACAATTAGTTCGAGTGCCTTTTCAATTTGAATGGAATTTTTCAAAAGCTAACTTTTAATTACTCTGAGACAAAAAAAGGGGCGAAGAAGCTTTCGATCATTAAAGCAATTAAAAAGGTTACCCGTGAATTATGAATATTGAAATACACATTGAGATCAATGCCTCGGAGTGACAAGCGATTGTCTCGCGCTCGCGGCCTCGCATCGAAATAAGAAAAAGAAAGAGAAAAAAAAAATATTCACCAGATCATCGTTTCCTTAGGCTGCGTGAAAAACAACGTTCATCATCCGTCGGGTACGGAATGGACGGACCCGAGCGATCCCTGCAGGATATTCACGTGCAACGCCGGCGTCATCACGGAGTCGAAGCTGCAGTGCTACACGCCCTGCGCCAATCCGCTGCCGCCGCAGCCCGGACAGTGCTGCCCGACCTGCGCAGGTATCGGTATATCGTGCGATCGCCGCGTCGAGCCTTTTCCAGGCTAAAATCACGGATTTTTCACCGTTTTTGTTTTTTTTTGCAGGCTGCTACGTGAACGGGCAGAAAGTGATGGAGGAGAGGTCCGTGATGACCACGGAGGATCCTTGCGTAACCTGCAGGTGTAACAAGGGTCGACTCACCTGCGCGAAGAAGGCCTGCCCAGTACTGCACTGCCCCGTTTCGAGGATCGTTCAAGAGCCCGGGGAATGCTGTCCTCGCTGCAAAGGTATTCTATCTTTAACGCTTCTTACTTCGATCCGCACCAGCCACTCGCGACTACAACCCACCTCCTCGTCGACGTTTGCAGGTAGCGGGAAGTACCTGCTGCCGCCGCGCGGCGCCTGTATGCTCGGCACCTCGCTGCACAGCTCCGGCTCCCAGTTCCACCTGGACGAGTGCACGCGCTGCTCGTGCACGAATTCGGCGATCAGCTGCGCGAAGGAGACCTGCCCGGTACTCGAGTGCAACAGCGAGTACCAGACGAAGCTGCCGGGCCGCTGCTGCCCCCAGTGCCCGGTCGTCGAGGAGAGCCGCGCCTCCTGCACCTACGCCGGCAAGACTTACGGGGCGAGTACCAATGTCGCGCTCTTGCTTATCATTGCTCGCGCTGCTAACTCATGCCTCGGACCTTAAGATGCTACGGATCCTATCGGACGACTGGCTTTTCCTGCTGCTGAAAAGCCGGGCGTTCGTGGGTTCGAGCAGGCCTGTGAGCCTCGTTTTCAAAGTACAATTCCCGATGCCATTGTAAGATAATGCGTCCTTCGTTTAGTCTTGTAAAATATTTCCTACACTTCCTACATATATATATATATTTACATAAGTATTTAATAAGTGCATCGTAGAAAATGCATAAAGAGGTACCTTAGAGTATGTACTTTTAATATACGTTCATAGTTATTAACAAAACCAAGCGCTTCATACAAATAAAAACAACTTTGTACAAAAGAGAAATGCCTGCTCAATTTTTTTGTATTCTAACATTTATATAACAACCGCTAATCATCAATTATTAAGAGACTAACTACTAATTGCACATTTATGTATACGTATATGTATAATTGATAACAAATTTTTATTGAAACGGTCGTTTAATGATTTTTCATTCTAACGAAACGTCGTTGTCCGAAGCAGTTTTCGCGCGCAAGAAACGCTCTTGCAAAGTCTCTGTAATCGCAATGTACATTTAGATTTAAGAACACTCTCTGCACATTTGTATAATAAACCAGGTTCCACGCTAAAAAAAAAAAAAAAAAACATAACACAATCTATACCATCGATTACCAATTAACCATCCGCACGCACACCAAAAAAAAATCCAGCCACGACACAATCATCCGCTGTAAATAGCTACATATAACAAAAGCCGTCGCCGCAAATCGCAATCACCGCGGCTGGTATAAAGCAAAGCCTCTCTCTCTCTCTCTCACTCTCTCTCTCCAGCCAAGTCGCGTGGTTTAAACGTTCTAATTTCTCCTAGGCAGGATGGCGAGACTTGGAAGCTAGATCCCTGCAAGTCGTGCGCATGCAAGCAGGGCAAGGTGCGCTGCGCCATGTCCATGTGTCCGCCCTTAGCCAGTCCGTGTCCGCGTCTGGAACTGCCCGAGGGCCAGTGCTGTCCACGATGCGTTGAAAGTGAGTGTCTCATCCATCCGCATATTCATATCTCGCAACCGGCGCGCATTAATGGCAGCCCTTCTCTTCGATGGCCCGATCCTCCTCTAGCCCTGCTTATGCCACGATAAACTGATTTTTTTTTTTTTCTTTTAATGCGATTCGAGAAGGAGGACCGTTTTTTTTTCTTGGTGCATTGTATTTTAGAAATGAAATTGATAACGCGGCACGGGTCTTTTGTGCTATCGAATGGCGAGTAAAACATTTTAGTTTCTATTTACAAGCTATTTGCTGAACTGTTTTTTATAATAAAATCAATGATTAATCTGGGTCTTGATGAAAAGTAATACTGTCATTTTTTTAAGATACATGTCAAAATTCTTGTAAAACTATCAAATGCTCGAAACGAACAATGTCAAGACTGTTTAACGACAATAAATAAACCTGCGCATCCCACTGTATCCCGTCATTAGTCATCCACATCAGCATGGTCCCGCTTAAAAAAAAAAAATAAAAAAAGAGAGAACTGAAAACTACATTAGCAATTTGTCCCCGCGACCCAAAGGCGACGGCGTTTGCACGGTTTTCGGCGACCCGCACTACCGCACCTTCGACGGCAAGTTCTACACTTTTCGCGGAGCTTGCAAGTACCAGCTGGCGAGCGACTGCGCTAACCACACGTTCAGCATCCGAGTGACGAACGACGCCCGGGAGACGAGGCTGTCCGCCTGGACGAAGACGATATCCCTGAAAATCGGCGGCGACCTCAAGGTCAACCTCGGTCAGAAGATGCGCGTCAAGGTGAACGGGAAGCGCGTCGACGTGCCCTTCAGGATGGCCAACCGACTCGACATCAACCGGACGCTGGACAGCATCCTGGTGAGCACGCATCTCGGTATCAAGATACTCTGGGACGGCATCAGCTTCCTGGAGGTGTCGGCGCCCACCTCGTACAAGGGCAAGCTCTGCGGCCTCTGCGGCAACTTCAACTCGGCGCCGAAGGACGATCTGACCAACAGGAGGGGCAAGCTGCTGTCGGACCCCGTCAGCTTCGGCAATTCCTGGGCTGTCGGGGCGAAGAAGGTCTGCTCGAGGACGAAGAATCATCATCAGAGGCGAGGGTGCAAGCTTCGAAAGGATCATAGGTGAGCTGCTTCAATTTTTTATTATACTTTAATTTAGTACTGTAGTATGAAATTAGTTTTTATTAAAAAAAATCACTGTTACCCTCCAGGCTGTGCAACCGTCTGCGCTCGTCGATCTTCGAGTCCTGCCACCGCAAGGTGAACCCGACGATGTACTACAAGGCCTGCCTGCAGGACATGTGCGAGTGCCCGAGCGACAACTGCTACTGCGAGTCGTTCATGGCCTACGCCCACGACTGCCAGCGCCTGGGCATTCAGCTGCCCCACTGGCGCAAGTCCACCCGCTGCCGCACCGTCTGGGACACGACGCCCTCGCTTCAAGCCTTCGTCGGGCCGGGCAACTCCACCTTCTCCTCCTCCTCGTCGACAACGGCCCACAGGAGCCGAGCCCGGGGCTAACGACGGCGCCGGCCGCGACCGACTCGCACCCGGACGCGAAGAACCCACCCGCACTTATTCCCAGTCAGCCAACAACACTATTACCCAACTACCACTGTTACTCGCCGGAGCGGACGATCGTCGGGGCGACCAAGCGGCGGAGAGGCTCTCCACTCCAGGGATATTTACTAGTCATCAGCTTTTACTCGATACGCATTAATGGTAAATGCCGATGCTGGCTCGTCTTTCGCTTTGTCTGCATTTGGAAAAACATTCGAGAGCTTCGTTGATGATTATAGTCAGTTTTTGTTTTTTTTTTTTTTTTGTTTTTAAAAAGTTCGATGAAATTTTATAAGATTTTAAAGTATAAGAAAAAGTTAATTTAAAACGATTTTTACGTTCTTCGCGGTTAAAGCGACGAAAAAATTAAATGAAAACGTAACCCTGCAGAATTAAAAGACCTCGAGATAAGAAGATACCGCGTGAACTTGTGAATCATTTTATTAGCATTATAAAAAGCCTTGCAATCGGTTTTCTTTCCGTAATGTTTTGCCGCTTACATGACAATCTTTATTCATGGATTCGGAAATTAAAAAATAACTTGCATTATTAATATTATTTCTGCAGTTTAACGCAGACTTTACAAAAGTAAATTCATAATTGAGCAAATATTTCAATGGTGGCAATTAAAACATAAAATCATTTTATTTTTTAGCTAAAGTTGTTTAATTTTGTAGTATTCGTAAATAATTAAAATGACTAAAAAACATGACTTATTCACGTTTATCTTTCGCAAACGTTGACTCTAATAACCGAACGTACGCGGCAATACCGCGATTTGAAAAATGCATTTTCCTCGTCTAACATTATCGATTTTAATTTTTCAGAGCACCTTCCAGTATTTTGGCCGATGAGCAGGCTCGCGGCACATATATATATATATATATATATATATATATGTATATATATATATAGCATCCATACGTACAGGCCGAGATTAAAACAATGCAGAAAAAATCCGGGCATGTCGACTCAGCAAGCAGATATCGGCATCCGAAAACTCGGCGTCGTCGACGACACGACTCGAGATTTTATTTTTATTACGACGAAAGGTACATTGTCGCCGCGTTAATGTTAGTTTAAAACGAACGCTTTAGGTGACTTCTCTGGGGGGGGGGGGGGGGGGGGGGGGGGGGGGGG